>APFE030371078.1:0-14664 GCA_000404065.3 Pinus taeda | reverse complement strand
TGCAAAGATCCAGTCCAGCATCAGCGCAACAAACACATTGAACTACACATGCACTTCATCAGAAAACTCATTCATGACCATGTTCTTGAAGTGCAATATTGTCCAACAGATGATCAGGTTGCAGACATCTTCACAAAGGCTCTCACAGAGGCGAAGTTCACTAAACTTCGATATATGCTTGGAGTTCAGGAAGTTGTCACTAAGGGGGGATAGGCTCTAGAGCCTCCTTCCTTCTCCTATTGTGTCATATTTGTAAATCCTTCAATCCTATCCCAAGTTGTTCTTAAGGGGGGATGTTAGGATATTCCGACACATAGGAAATAGTTAAGTTCAACTTGGTCTAGTATAGAGTTAGGTTTAGAGTTAGGTAAAGTGTGTTTCTTTACCGTTGTACATTTTGTAACTTACAATCCGACGGTCACGATATGTAGTGATCCGACGGTTCATTCTCTCCTCGGTATTACCGACACTTGATCCGTGGCTTGACACCCGATTGGTCCATGAATTCTATTTAAAGCGCATGGAGGGTCATTTGTAGGTTAACCGTGCATGAGAGAAGCTTATGTAAATTTTCATTCTTTTATTAATAAATTGCCTGTAGTAGCCACGTTGGCGCAGGCCGTGGACTGTTTCCCTCTCTGAGGGTTTTAACCACGTCAAAATACTGGTGTATTGATCTGTGATCTGTTTGTGAGCAGTGTCCTTTTGGTGTTCTGTCTGAGGAACTTACCCTATAAATTCCTACAAAACAAACTCGAATAACAACAATACACTCAAAGAATGAAAACCTCACATTCACTTAAAACACCAGAATAACAAATGAGAGGCTTATCTAGGTGTCAAATCATAATCTATAAATCATAGACAATCTCCCAAATGAAATCCAAGAACAAATATGAGGAGAAAATATTAAAAAATAACCAAAATTCCACCTATTAAATGTGTTCATTCCTCGTAGGATCATCGACGTGCAACTAGAAAGTTAAAATCACACCTTGATAGTGCAACAATTGGTTATTGATCACCCTATCTCTTAAATAGAGAGGGTGAAATCATGCTCTAAAAGTGGGATTTTTTCTAGATTTTAGCTATATCTGAGACATGTTCTAAATATAACCACCAAGATAGTAAAAAAAAAAACAAAAACGCTACAACACACTCACATAAATTGAAAGGGACAAGGTAATTTCCAAATCTAAGTAAGAATCACTAGATCCTTAATAGAGTCATATATTATATTATGGAGAAATTCCCCTTGTAAATTTTTTGTTGATCTAAGATAGACTATGGGATAAACTATAATATGGATCTCCTCTATATTTATTCTAATTGATCCTAACATAAGTTATGATAAACAAGAACATGGCCCATACCTTTCACCTGATGGTTTTCCATGTATAATCTTAGTTGATGTAGCTCTAGAGATTCAACTCAACTACTAGCACCTACTTCCTACTCATAATAATGCAACAAGACCAACCTGAAACCTTCTTAAGCAAGAGGACTGTCAAATACCCCTATATCTTACCTAATCTACTCAAGGAAGAACATATCTACCATTGAATTGCATACAATACTAAGCACAAATGATAATGGAGGGGGAAATAATATAGATCTATATTCATAAATGAGAAACGTTAAAACCACCAAACTTTTACCTTGAGTTCCTAGTTGAAGGTTCCTCTTAATCCCTTTCCTCAACTCCTCCTTGAATCTCACATAAGCATGAAAACTTTGATCAATGAAGGCTAGTGTAGAAGATCTTATTTCAATTGTAGCAAACATAAATTTATCATAAAAATTTCCTCATTTCTCCCTCGAGATGCCAAACATAAGTTTATCTTAAATTTTCCTCCTTTCTCCCTTGGTATGCCTTATATAGATTGATAGAGAAGGCTAGGGCATGTCACTATAGACCTACAACTTAGTGGAATTTAAGTCTAATACAAGTTTCCCAGTTCATGATGTGGAGTATCCAACACACAATATTGATATCCTCAAAAATGGTTGACTCTAAAAGGATCTATGTGTAGTCACATGTTATAATTGATGTAGTAAGAAATTGATAACACATTATTAATGGCACAACAAGAAACCAATCACACCTTGATAGTGATGCAAAGAGATACTATCATCAACAATTGAGACTCTAAGGAAAAAATGCCTACACTTAGCATATTTTCATTTTTTTTAATTATTTTAATGTTTCCAATATTGTTTCTATATTCAACGAAGGGGGTCTGAAGGGGTCCCTTATGTCCCAGACTTTGCCATCCCTTGCACTACCACCTTAAATTTTTAGGGTCTCTCTAGGAATCCCTTGAAACCTGTTCCATTATCCCTTATCTAACCATCCTTTGACTATTGTGAAACAAAATTACCCATAGAAAACCTATAAACAAAATTTCTAACAAAAAAAAATACGAAATATTTTTCATGCATATTGATTTACACCAACTTCATACTGGTGAGTCACTGACTAATATGTTTGATGTTGCATTGTTCTCAAATTAGCAACCAACAATAATTAAGGTTTTTATTATGGTTATTATACGTCTATATTTTCTTTTGTACTCTTGGGAGATGAAATGGTAAACCTTGTACTCCCAAATGGTGCACCCAACCTTGCTCCTATAGTGGTAACTATATATCCACTTCAACTTATCTCAAGAATTTCCTCAAGATCCATACCTAGTCAGAATTCCCAATTATGAACAAATTTGTGGTTGTTTCACAACATTAATTAAAATTGTAATGCAAAATGTAGATGGAATTACTAATGCTCACATAGACTTCCCATTTAACACATGCAAATTTCATTGGTTCACCCTCTTCTTAGCATGATAGATGGCTACACAAATTTAAAACAACAAGGGAATTCTATAACAAATCCATATGAAATTTACTCATTTAACAATGAATTTCATGCTAAATCATGCCTACATTCAAATCCATGAAGATTAATATTCTATTTTCTACACATAATTCAAAGAGTCACTAATCTTTCTAATCGAATTTGTCCAAAAAATTGACTGCATGGGAATGTGAATGATTCAAAGCCCATCCATAGATATATAGCATGGATATCGACCCAAGCCAAACTAGTAAACCAAAAGACTAAGATAGATCTGTAAGGATGATGTTGTTTCAATGTTATACAAATGCATTATTATATTTTATGTATTAAAAGTTAATAGTTTCCCATTATCATTGTTAAATAATTATTTTGTGAAATTCCATTTTGCCTCAAAATTCAATTTCTGATATATGTTCTTTCAATGTTTACTCAGCGATTATTTTGCAAAGTACAATTCTATTTTCTATGAACAAGTGAATTTATATGAAGCATATCTCATTGAAGCAATTTGGGTACAAATGGGTGCACATAATTATGAAAGGAAAATGTAAATATTTTTCTCTAAAATCTTTGAAATAGTAAAAAATTGTTGTATTGTATGTGAGTTCAAGACAAACAAGAAAATGGGGCATAGAATGTATATTGAATCTTTATTTGATGTTTATTTTTGTTGGGTATGATGAAATATTTTTTTATTCATATGTACTTTTGAACTATGCCATATAGTATACTTTGAATACGACCCACAAATCTAGTAATTCTCAACTCTTGGAAACTATTGATGCAGGTTTGTAGATCGATCTGAAATTTTACTTGTGGAATATTTAGTGAGATGTCAAAAGATAATCGTGGAAGAAACCATCAAGGCAAATGGATGCATTATCATACTTTCAAAAGGCTCCATCCAAAAATACACATTCTCTTCATGCTTCAAGCTCCTTTGAACAATCTGTTACTGAGAAAGATGTTAACTCTTGTGGAAATGCAATTGATATCCATATGATGGATGAAATAATAGGTTTCTCAAGTGACCAGGGTGAGATAAATGTAGTTCCAACAAAAATTGGTGATGAAAATGTTAAATATTTTTCCTTGGAAGGTGACACAATCCATTCACAAAAAAGGAAAAAAGGCAAGTGGACCATAGGGAGATGATTCCAGGGAGATTGGGTCTCAAGTTTTCCATTATTAAAGAAATACCTCCTGCAAATGAGAACGAGGTTTTCAGACAAGTTAGATGTAATGTGTGTAGTTGGAAAACTCGAAAGGTAGTGAAATTTCAAAATGAACATAGATACAGTACAAAAGCATGTAGGAAAGGTGTATGAAAAGAAAATTGTAAATGGTAAAGAGAAATCTATTGTTAGATTGAAATCTTCTGAGGAATGTCAACATGTTGAATATGCAGAAGAATATAAGAAATATTTAATAAGTAATAGGAAACTTGAGGCAAGTGGAGGAACCATCATATCTCTATTTGAAAAGATGATGGAAAGAAGTTTGTTATCCAAGACGATACAATTGAGCACTCTATTTCACATCTTATGTAAAGGTCATCCTATGACATATTATCCAGATCACATTAAATTTCTATCTATTCTTCAAGTGTCAACTTTCCATCTTCTCATTAGTTTGTAACCAGTGGTTGGGAATGGGCAAGATATCTAGCTCAAGTAGAAAAGCATGATGTAAAAAGAGAAGATTGCAAATGCTATGTTTTTGGAATAGTATTTGAATGAGGTTACGACTATAGATAATACTTCATGGATCTGCATGAGCATTTATATGGTTAATTTTTATAGCTCCAAATCCCACTATTATGGTGTGTGATGCTGCACTCATGGCCTAGGGCAACCCCTCCTTCCAGACCTAGTCTCAAATCTAAAAAACAGTGTTTTATTCCCTGTACGCGACATTGCCTTGAGTTAAACGTGTGTATACGCGGGTCCATATATACCCAAACCGTGTATATGTATTAAAACACTTAAAAAAATATAAAACTCCTTATTTTCGGGTGGAGATTGCGGGTTTTACCTGCTGATCACTTGTTAGTGCCCGTGGCCCCAACTATTCCCAACCAATTCCTAACTAAAAAAATACTTTGGGATTGGTATAAAAATACATCAAAGGGAAGGCCTAAAGGAGGAGTGAAGAGAGAGAAAGGTTATTATATTGAGATTTCCCCCCTGACCAGGTCTAAAGACCCTTGTGCCTTCTGCACTTCCCCCATTTGTACAGGAAATGCTTGTTTCCTTGTGATTTGATGTTCATCCCTTAGTTATGGCATCATGGAGCGAGTCTTGGAAGGAGATATGCTAGAGGCTTGAGGCGGGATGGATCTGGAAGGAAGCTGTTCTTGGAGCCTGCGAAAGGTTGCTCAGGTGATATTACTCCTTTTGCACTTTCTATTTGTCTATAATAAAGAAACACGTCTTGATTCCCGATATGCTTCTTCTTTATGTTTATGATGTTCATGTTTGAATTTCATGTATGAATGGTTGTTTAAAAGTTCATAACTAACTTCCTTCTTTTATAACATAAAGATGATTTTTGTATAAATATTTTTCCATATACTGCTGCATTCTTTGGAATTGTTGGTTTTGCAGGGCAAAGGAGCGAAAGGGATGTGAAGAAGGGTTTGGACCCTTGAGGAACTACCTGAACGTAGGACTTGAGGTACATCCTTCTTACTTTAGAATTATCTTTTGCTAGCATAATGGCTGTGTGTATGCATGTTTCTTTGTTTAGAAAACTTTTAGTCTGCTAGGGTTCCACCCAAAAGCCCTAGGGGATTAAATCCCTCAACAGAATTGGCAACTCCACTAGGGACAACACTCTTGTTGTTCCTAGTTTGGGTGTTTGTCAAGCCTATCAGGGCTCAGTTGCTTGTTGGTTTACTATTGCTGTCTGGTCTATTCTTGAATTATGGGTTTTGCCAGTTTCTTTAGTTTGTTTTTTATTTTTCTTGAAATATTATATATATGTTGTTTTATTTAGTTACAGAAGCGTATAAACGCTTGTTGTCTGAAGTAAACCCGCGTATACGAAGGTTTCCTTAAGAACAGTCGCGTATACATGCAGTCTGCACTAAGTACAGTCGCGTATATCTTGCAACTTTCAGGATTTATAAAGTTTTGTGTCTCTGAAGTTTGTCTAGTGTTTTCAGTCAGTTTGAAATAGACATTTTTGCCAGTATCAGGTGTCTGTGTTATAGCAAGCGTCCTTACTCCGATTTCTCTCTAATTATAAGGAGTTTTGGTCTTGTTTTGTGTTTGCAAGCGTCATCATATTTTTGCTAAAAGCACGCAAGATTTCTTGATTGGAATCTTGGCTGCTCTGAGTTATCAGAGCAGAAAGATTGTTATCAATCTTTGTGTTGAACTTTGCTTTTTGGTGACTTTTTTGTTTGCTTAATGAAATCACTTTTTATGACCATCTACTTCTTTGTTTCATCAAAGTTGTGATTTGATACTTTCTTGAAATTGTCTTTTTGATCTTTTTGGTCTTTGTTACCAAAGCTTTCCTTGCTTCTTTCGATTGTTAAAAAAGCCTTTTTAAAACACATTTGTTTTTGTTGAGTTTTCATTCTTTGTAGGGTGTCAACTTGCAAAAGTGTTTCTTGCTTGTTGTTTCAATCGCAAAGTTTCAGTTTTTGTTGAGAGAATTTTCGAAAAGACTTTTTTTGTTGCTACTTTGAAGAGAACTTTTTGAAAAGTATTTGTTTTGCTTCCTTGAACTTTCTTTTCATTTGGTTTCCTTTTGGTGAGTGAAAGTGCTTTGTGTTATCTTGAGTTTTGCTTTTAGTATTTAGACAAAATGAATTGTAGCATCTCATATTCTATCTAAATATTGTAAGTGGCAAAACAAAATTTGATAAACAAAGCAACTTTCATTTCTTGTTTTTAGAGTCGTTTTCAATCTTGCATCAAGCATTTAGTGTTTCATTAGGATAGATTTGTATCTCTTTAGGCATAAATAGTTTTGTTAACATTTGAGTGTGAAGTGTGAATGAAAATAAAAGAAAAGAAAAGTTTGTTTCATTAGAAGTTTCCTTTCGAACCCTGTAGAAATTACTCTTCATCGAAAAACAATGACAAAGTGCACATCCATATAGTTAGGTTTTATTAATTTCTTTTGCGTTGAAAAAACACCACTAGTTTCACTTCCATCATCCTTTGACTTAAAGAACAGCCCTTAAAATCAAGCACTAACTAAAATCAACTATAACTTTTTCTTTTAAGTTAAATACACAAACAAGTTTTAGGATTTTAGGGCCTTGGATTAGGCGAGTGGAGAGTTAACTCTCCAAGGCCATATTAAACGTCAAACATAGGAGTCTGATTAACGAGGGAAAAATCCAATAGTGTTAGGAAGACCAGGAAAGCTCCGGATCTGGGAGTTAAGCACAAGGGTCTGTGAAGACAGGGAAGAAAGATACCCCTTCTCCTACTTGTCCGAACTTACCTCACGACCATTCCACCTGGCTTCTGTGACGAGTTGGGATCCATAGTTTCCACTCCTAGGGAACTACATAGGTGGCTGTGGAGGGGAATCCTGTGGCACCTGAGGTCGACGTTGTATCACTCTCAACAGCACTACTGGAGGGCACCCTTACGAAGCTTGGGGGCTTGCACCGACACAGACTGTTGTTAGGAGGTCAGCGTAACTTCCTCTAATAACTTCACTGATAGGCCTGGGCCCTCATCATCCTAGACTATCTTCGGAAGGCCCTTTATTTTCCACTTTCTCGTATTTTGGTGTCTGGTCCTAATCACCCAGAGCGGAAATACTTGGAAGTTGTTTGACTGGTTGTATCTTTAGGGACTTTATAGTGGGTGCTCTGTGCTCTTAGTCAACCTAGCTTGAAATTTTTTGAGTCTTTAGCTAGATTTTAAAAAAAGAATTCAAAGTGGTTGACCAATCTCCTAGACGGTCTCGAATACTTCATGGTCTCTCACCACCAAGTTTAGAGCCTTCTCCGAGAAGGTGCAGAGGTAATAATACCGATGCGTTTCATCCCACTGCAATTGACGCATCGGGGATTGATCCTCCCCTCGGGGGCATTAGTATTGAAGAAAGACCTGGTACTTCCGTGGAACAAGAGAGGAACATTCCAATTCTTTCTCAGGTTTGCTTACAAGCGGAGGATAATATTGAGGTAGAAGAACTTTCAGAGTCGTTAGCGGCTCCGAATTCTCCTCTATCATCCAGTCATCCACACGTATTGCAATACGTTGGGACTCCGACGCATAGACCGTCAAGTCCAGGTTACGCTACACGCTTACCTTCGATGACCACTACTGGAAGCATGGCTTCTACAAGTGCTACGACTGTACAGACTTCTATATCTGTACAAGGGGGTGGAACTATTTCCATCCCCTCCGTCTCTTTATTCGGATCTTTTGCTAGCACGTCTTTTATTGGGTCTACCTCCATTCTGTCCACGAGTGGAAATTCCCAAAAAAATGATTTTGGTTCTGGGTACTTCCCATTTGGTGCCCATTCACAGGGCATTCCTTCAGCTCCGTTCGGGGCCGCCACGTCCATGATGAGTGGATCGGCTTCGTTCCAAGGTTTTCCATTCGGAGGTGGTCATATACCACACTCCAACCCTACAATAGGATCTATGCCTTTTTCTTCAGTAGGACAAAGTAGCAATCCTTTCCAAGGTTGGAATAACCTTGGGCTTAGTAGTGCTGGAACTGGGAATCCATTCTTTGGCCAATATGGGAATAGGCCGTATACTACAGTTAGTTCATTCCAAAGTATTCCTCCCCTAGCTTCGGCTTGGAATCCATATCAGGGGTTGTCAACTCCTTACAATCCTTTAGGAGGAAACTTTGCTGGGTATAGTGGAGATACAGCCGGAGTTGGTCAAACTCTGAGTTTTGCTGGGTCACAAGGCGTGCCTTTTGGCTCAGTGGGTTCTACTGGTTACTTCGAGTAGTCTGGTGCCTTACAAAATCCAGGCCAATCTTTTCAGAGCTTCGGGAGTGCCGCCCAGTCAGAGTGGAATCCCCAAGCTCCTCCTAGACTTTCGTTTCTAGCAACATTGAACTTGCCAGACCTCACTAAGTTAACTAATGAACCAATCAAGTATAATCTGACCTGGCCTCCAGTCCCAACTAAACTCCCTTCGGATATTCCAAAATTCGAAGGGAAGAGTGGTGAGGATCCGGGCGACCACGTAACCACGTTCCACTTATAGGGCTCATCGAACTCCCTGATTGATGACTCGGTTAAGTTGAGATTATTTCAATGCACCTTGACTGGTAACGCGGCTAAGTGGTATATAGAGTTGCCTGGGGGTAGCTTTATATCATTCGCTGACTTAGCCAATATTTTCTTGAACCATTTTCAGTTGCCCGTCCGGTATGATGCCGGAACCGAACTACTGGCTACTTTTCGTAAGGATAGGGCAACTCACATTTCCGATCACATTTAGGAATGGAGATGGAGAAAGAGGCTCATTAAAGCCGAAATCCCTCCAGAGTATAGTCTCGAGTGGTTCTTGAAGTCTTTGATAGCTGAGATCTCCAAGGATGTCTCCATATCTGGGGTCTATTCCGAGGAGCAAGCCATTTTTAGGGCCCAGCAATTAGAACTGATCTACTCTCAGTCTGGGATCCTACAAAAGTACTTGCCAGATGCTCCTAGGTCTAAGGTTGACGTAGCTAAGCCGAAGCCAGGTCCCCACGTGGATGGTATTGTTGGGTCCGTAGACACAAATACGATGAACTTGTTGAACCAATTGCAGCAGTTGTCTTTAAAAACTGCTTCTAACAACCAAGTCACATCGTCTAACCCTTCCGCTTCCCAAAATTCTTCGATTAATGCCATCCAATCTGATAATCCCAAAGGAAGTCAAAATTCCAATGGGAAAAAGAAAGGATGAGGTAAGAAAAAGAACCAGGATGGGAAGCCTGATGCAAACAAATCCGACAATAATGTTGGTGGAGGTAGAAATGAGTCGAAAAAGAAAGTTAAGTTTCCATGCAAGTTATGTGGTGGAGACCATTTAACTCATTTTTGCCCCAAGATTGAAGACGCTCGCACTTGTTTAGGGCAGCAAGGGACTTCTAGCTCCCAGCCTATGTTAACCAACCCTTTTCCCCAAAGCAGCAACTTCTTGTTGGCGCGAGTTCAAACCCTGGAACCTCCGCAGGGGGCAACCAGGAAGGGGAAAAATCATCGAATGTTTTCATGATGGGTTCTAACGTCCATGTGGCTACTCGGTCATGTGATTATGGTGAAGCCGAAACTTCTAAGGATAAGGCTGTTCCTGGAAGTACTAACCTTCATATCGAGCGACCCCCTGTCGAGACTGTACCACGGATACCGAAAGGTTCCGCTAAACGCATGATGATTAATCCTAATGCTAGGGCCACCCATAATTACTCCATTGTGGAGGATCTGGTTCAGAGTTTGTGCACCATGTCCGCTTTAGAGGTTCTCCAGTCGTGTCCGGCTCAAAGAAGTGCTTTACTTTCCGCGATTGGGGCAGTCGATCCAACTAATTCTTTAGTGCTCACTTTCGACATGTTAAATGTCAAAAAGTGACTCCCTCATCACATGGCTTTTCAAATAAAGTCTACATACCGGAAAATTAACATTTTTCAAACCGTTATTGATGAAGGGGCTTCCATGTGCATCATGTCGATGTCATGTTGGAAGGCCATTGGCTCGCCTTCGGCCGTTCCTTCACCTACCGTCTTGACTGCATTCGATGGCCATTCTCATAAGCCGCATGGGATTATCCCGACCTTTCCTATATGTGTTGGGGCGAAGGTAGTTAATATTGAAGTAGAAGTAGTAGATGCTAACCTAGATTATAATCTCCTCCTAGGAAGGAACTGGGTATACAAAATGGATGCCGTTGTTTCGACTTTGTTTTGTGTCATTTGCTTTCCTTATGAGGGGAAAATCGTAAAGGTTGATCAATTGTATTATTGTCCAGTTGATCCTCAAGCAACTTCCGACTCTACTGTTCCCTTAGTGGATAACCCTCGTCTGCCTACTGAGAATCTTGGAGTAGGGATGTATTCCTCGTTGATGGGTACTTTTGAGTTTCCCTCTCCTATCGCTAAAATCAATGCCATTTCATCATCTAGGGAGTTTTCTCGAGATGGGTTCTTTAGAACTCGTTATTTTTCAGACCCCTGGACTTTGCCTTCACCTACGACCACATTAGTTGAAGGACAAGAGAATGGAATGGCATTTCTTATATCTGCAGTTGAGCTTAGATATCAGTCTATCGTAAACTCTGTAGATGACCATTGTACTCCTTTTTCCAAAGAGGAGTTAGATGGCGATGTGGACCCCGCTTGGAGCCTTGATTCTACCTCTGCTTTGGACTGCTTGGATTCTGTTTTACCATTGGAAGAGGCAATTCTTAAAGCAATGATGGGTATTGATCGACCTTGGGAAGATTTACACCATCGTTCATACTTTCTTCCTCCATTGCAGGAAGTAGAATCTAGATTCTCCGAGCTTTGTTCTAGTGATGTTTGTATGGTGTCAAACCCTTTGGCTCCAGCACACATTCATGCCGAAGGTAATATGTCGGTGATTTAAAAAAAACACCTATAAACATCTCTAGGGACCCTAACACAATAGAGAATATCTTCATCGGAATTGAGTGTTCCCTTGAAGAAGTTCAAATTTACACCGACCTGTTTAAAGAATTTCGGGATGTATTTGCTTGGTCTTATGAGGAAATGCCTGGCATTGACCCATCTATAGTTCAACATGAGATCAAGACGTATGAAAATGCCAAACCTGTCCGTCATAGGCTTCGGCCGGTCAACCCTAGGAAAGCAGCAGATATCAAAGCGGAAGTGGAGAAGCTGCTAAAGGCGGGTTTCATATACCCTGTTCTTCTTACTGATTGGGTTTCTAACCCAGTCCCTGTAGATAAAAAGCAAGGAACAATCTGAGTATGCATTGATTTTAGGGACCTAAACAAGGCTTGTCCTAAGGATAATTACCCCACGCCATTTATTGATCAGATTATCGATGAGTGTGCGGGTAATGAGATTTTCTCTTCATGGATGGATTCTCTGGTTATAATCAAATTTCTATCCGTCCTGAAGACCAACATAAGACAACCTTTATATGTCCCTAGGGTACCTTTGCATATAGAAAGATGCCTTTTGGTCTTAAAAATGTTGGAGCTACCTTTCAGCGGGCCATGTCATATGCTTTCCACGACATCAAGCCTGTCATCGAAGTGTACTTAGATGATCTCGCTACTCATTCTCGAAAGAGAACTGATCACCCTAGTCACCTTCGAATGGTCTTTGAACGATGTTGTTTTTATAAAATTCGGTTGAATCCCAACAAGTGCGTTTTCACGGTTACGTCTGGTTGGTTGTTAGGGTTCATTGTGCCAAATGAACGGATTTGGGTTGATCCCTTCAAGGTTGAGGCAATAGTTTAGTTGCCTCCCCCATCCTCAATTCGTCAACTTCGGAGTCTTCAAGGGAAGGCTAATTTCTTAAGGCGGTTTATAACAAACTATGCCAAGATCACTAAAGGGTTCATGCGTTTGCTACGGAAAGGAGTTCCATTTGTATGGGATGACTTTGCGCAACGATCGTTTGATGCTTTGAAAAAAGCACTTGTCTCTACCCCGCTTTTGAGTCCACCGGATTATGGCAGAGACTTCCTTTTATATCTCGCTACAGCAAAATCAACCATTGGTATGGTTCTGGTTCAGGAGGACGATACTCTCACCGAGCATGTGATTTATTATTTGAGCCGAGGCTTAATAGGTCCTAAACTTCGCTATTCTCCGGTTGAGAAGTTGGCCTTGGAAACCATCCATGCTGTCCAGCGGCTCTGTCATTATATCTTGCTATGCAAAGCTTTTGTCTTAGCGACGGTCAATTCATTTCAATTTGTCCTCAGTAGGCGAGTGATTGGGGGCAAATATAATAAATGGATAGTTATCTTGCAAGAATTCGATCTCGAGTTCTTGTCAGCCAAGTCTAAGAAACCCATGGTTTTCGCTGAGCTAATTTCTGAGCTGCCTTGTGGAAAGGATACGGTGTATGAGGAAAGTTTTCCCGATGAACATTTATTCCTCATCTCTTCACTCGACCCCTAGTATGGAGATATCATTGTCTATCTCCAGACTTCGAAGTTTCCCCCTACTTTCTCCAAGGATGAACGTCGTAAATTACGTCACCTGGCTAAAAATTATGTTATTATTGGTGATACCTTATACTGTCGAGGGGTTGATTCAATCCTCCAGCGTTGTTTAACCTTGGAGGAAGTAGCTTCTATGCTTAATGATTGCCACAGTGGAGCTTGTGGTGGTCATCTATCAGGGCTTGCTACAGCCCAACGCATCTTACGTTCTGGCTATTTTTGGCCTTCACTTTTTAAAGACTGTGTGGAAGCGGTCAAATGTTGCCACCCCTGTCAGATATTTACTCGAAAGGTGCGTGCTCATCCAGCTCCTCTTTTTCCCGTTGTCACCGTCGGTCCTTTTACTAAGTGGGGTATTGATTTTACAACTTGTAATCTGCCTTCAGCAGCAAATCACAAGTACATTATTGTGGCTGTAGACTACTTTACGAAGTGGGTCGAAGCCATGACCACTTATAAAAATGATAGTGACACGGCAATGTTGTTTCTTTTCAATCAGGTTATCTCAAGATTCGGTGTCCCAAGAGAGATTGTCACTGATCATGGCAGTCACTTCCAGAATCAACTAATGTCTGAATTGGCTCTTAAATTAGGTTTCAGTCAAGAGCATTTGTCTCCTTATTATCCTCAGGCCAATGGACAGGTCGAGGCAGTTAATAAAACTATTAAGACGATACTCCAAAGGACAATCAACAAAAATCGGTCCAATTGGCATGTTATGTTGTATTCGGCTCTTTGGGCATACCGAACCTCCATAAAGACTGCTATTGGTTTTACGCATTTTCAGTTTGTTTACAGGATGGAATCAATCTTTCCGATCGAATGTGAAATTCCATCTCTCAAATTAGCTGTATAGCTCCTTCCAGAGACTTTGAGTCTCGAAGAGCGCCTCCTTCATTTGGAACATCTCGATGAGCAGCGTCGAGATGCTGCCACGATGAATGAGGCTCATAAGAAAAGGGTCAAAACGCAGTATGACAAATCTGTCCGTCCTCGAGTCTTTTCTGAAGGCGACCTTGTCTTGGTCTATGACCAAGATAAAGACGCCTTGGGGGCAGGCAAGTTTAAGCCTATGTGGTATGGTCCTTTCATTATTAAACGATTTTTAGAAAAAGGGTCGTATGAGTTAATCGATTTTGAGGGAAACAAGCTGGCGGAGCCCTGAAACGGGCTCTACCTAAAGAAGTACTTTGCTTAAGTAGAAGTTAGGCAATGGTTTCTTTGTATATTATGTATATTTGTACATATATCATCGAGAGTTTTGTGATTTCAACACTTTTTGGTCTGGTGTTGCAGGTGTTGATGGATGACTTGGTCTATTTTGGGTTCGCCGATGGTGCTAGCCGGCACATTCAGAATCTCGCTTCCGCAGCTTGGGTACTTTATTATCCAACTGGTCAATTGATGGTATCAAGAGGCGTATGAATTGGTCCTGCTTCGAATAATATGACTGAGTATACTGCCGTTATTAATTTACTATCCGGGGCAATCTCTCATGAGATCGACTCGTTGGTTGTTTATC
Source organism: Pinus taeda (assembly GCA_000404065.3). NCBI lineage: Eukaryota > Viridiplantae > Streptophyta > Pinopsida > Pinales > Pinaceae > Pinus > Pinus taeda. The sequence continues at coordinate 133 of APFE030371078.1, read as the reverse complement.
TCGATTCTCAATTGATAGTGTTCCAATTAAATAACATTTATCGGGTAAGGGATCCATGTTTATATCACCAGTATTTAAGAGTGAGGTTGTTGCAAAGATCATTTGGTTTATATTAATTTTTGCACATTCCAAG
>APFE030371076.1:60506-73189 GCA_000404065.3 Pinus taeda | reverse complement strand
GAAGATAGAGACATATTTCAGCAGGTGGTTTTCACCCACATTGGGTTTCCACCTTATATCTGGTGTTCTTTGATGTGAATGTCTGTTTTTGTTGCTCATTATTTTATGGTACTGATATGCAAAAATAATTCAAAGTGTAAATAAGGAAGAATTGTTAAAAGAACTAGATAATACTGATTCACCCCCCCTCTTAGTATTATTTTCAACAGATAGAAATTCAATTCTTGTTAACAAGAATGGGGTTGCTCACCTCCTTAATACCTTAGCTTTATTTTTCCTTCTAACTCCTTATTATGCCACAACTTGTCCTCAAACTTGAAACTAATATTAGTTTTAATATTATCCTTATTTTCCAAATGATCTCCTTATTTATTCCCCAATGGTGAAGCCAAAACTAGGTATCCTTATGCCAACTTCACTTGAGCTAGAGGTAGGGCTTTTGGCTACATTTAGAAGCAAATTTTCGGAAACTCTTGGCTTCTATGTTGCCAAATTTCTTCTTATACATCCCTCTTTAATTGAACTTGATCCATTTGTTGTGGATATTGTTAGTGTCAGTATCTTCATACTTCCATGAGGGATCAAATCTACTCTGTGCATTGTCATTTTAGAGATCCCATACTGAAATTTTCACATCATTTCATTAGGTCATGTCAAACTAATACATTGATGGTTGTCTTCTCTTCAGAAAATCTAAATTTTTCCCTCATAGAGTATCCTTTTTGACCCTTCTTCAGGTTGTCTTCAATCATGGTTTCATGGTCAATTTGCAATCATGCTTTCATTCCATCATAGGACATGTTTTCATAAGGTCTTAGGGTTTCATTTCCAAGGTCAAGATGCTTGATTTTAAAGTGTAAATAAAGGTCAGCAATGGTATGAGGATGATAAATAATTCAAACATGATGGTTTGTAGGCCACAACCACTGAATAATTATCTTTGAACCTAATGTAATTTTCACCTCAAAAACATGTTTTTGAGGTGAAAACATAATATTTTGAGTTTATTTGTATTTCTTATGTAATTTTAAGTCACTATATGTAATAAATGTTCCTAGCTACACTAGAGCATCTCTCCTTGTTGTAAGACAAAGAAACACTGCAAAAATCAGTTCAAGTTGAGCATTATTCACCTGCAAAGACACAAAGAAGAAAAGGCATTAAAACAGAGTTTTGAAGAAGGACAAGAAACATTAGAAAGTGAGTTTTTAAAGTGAACAATCAAAATCTACTCCTATTTAAGCTCCCACATTTCATTTTCAAGTTCATTGTTCTCATTTGGCAAGCAAGGAGTTAAAAAGTGAGAAGAAGCAGCGAGCTTCATCGACTTTTGGGTGAAGGAAGGTTGGCGTTGCACTTCTGGAGAGTGACACTATGCTTCTGAGCAGTGGAGGAGTGGTGTTGCATGTTGGCAAAGTGGCGCTGCGCTTCTAAGGTAGGAAAGCTTGCCGCTGCGCATTGAATACTTGGCACTATGCGTTGAGACTAGCGGTGCACCTCTGGAAAATTTTCACAGTGTAATTTTACACTGGTGCTACAATTCTAAGGTTGCGTTGTGTATCTGTGCACCAGTGTTGCACGTTGAGCAGAAGGGCGAGAAAAGCCCCAAAACTTCATACAAACCTCAAATTTGCTCTCTCTAACCTGCATACAAGTCAGTTGACCTCCTTTGTTGTAGTTTTGATTTGCATATCCACATCATAATCATCATTCTCTATGTTAAATATGAAACCCTAAAAATCTCCCTAGTGATCCCTAAAACCCTAAACCCTCATTGTTCATCCTATCACCTATCCCTACAGCTCTAAACTCTATCCCCTTATCCCTTTATCCCTTTACTCGTATTCCATATCATTTCCATCCCTTTTATCCCTCTTCCCTAAGGGAAATTTCTCAAGCAAGCCCTCCCTCTCATTTCCTACTCCCTCATTCCTTTTTAGCCCATATAGTCATTTCCCATCCCCTCAATCCTAAAACACTCTCACTCATTCCCTCCATACAACCTCCAACCTTGCAAACATGGACACAGAGGACTGAGACTATGAGGGGGAGGAAAACACAGGCTGTGACACTTCAATAGATAGAGTTAGGCAACAGAGAAAACCACACAAGGGAGGTAGGATTATCAAAGAAGAGCCATCAAACCTTAGGGAATTGCAAGCCTCTCAGTTGGCTGTCACATGTTTCAGATATCTTAGCTGCTATGAGTCTGTGAGTAGGTAGAGAGAGTTCAATACCACCCTGAGCTCACTAGACTTTTTGTAGCTCATCTTCGGGACAACAAGGTAACTCTTGCTAGGGTAACATTCATAGTCTCACCCTCCATCATTTCAGATGCAACCAGGATTCCAAATGTAGGGGAGAAGTGGTACAAGGCCTAGGACCTAGATGAACACTACTATGAGCCTTATATCAAACCCTAGTATGGAAATGTGGTGAAGAGACTTTTTCCTTTCAGATTTCTTGAAGACGAGTATGTCCCCATGATGAAAATCATCATGAAGTATTTCACTTGTGAGGGAAGATTTTCTAGGTTGTACACCAACCACATGAGGCTCCTCATGCATTTGACTAGGGTGAGGATGTTAAACCTCCCTTTCTTCTTGTTCAAGAATATTGAGAAGATGGATCATTTTGTCCAGAAGAAGCCATACCCTTAGCAGATGAGTAGTCTCTATCACTACTCCCTGATCAAGATCATTATAATGCTTCATCATCTCAGTCTCCTCAACATCTCTTGGGAGACATTTATTTCTCATGATATCTTCATGGGTCCACAAATTCCTCCACCAGTGTCTCAAGAAGTAAGGGGAAATTCTAGCAGTATTCAAGTGAAAACAGATGAGGAAGCCAAGGAGACTAGAACTATTGAGGTTCCCGTTTACATGACATATCAAAGGGGTACAAGGAGATCATTTGCAGCCGATAGGCAAGTGTTTTCTCCAAGGGATGTGGAAGGGGCCTTGCTTTCTTCATCAGCTGATAGGCAAGTGTTTCCTCCATGGGATGTGGAAGGTACCTTACCTTTTTCACTGACACAACAGGAGGAGAGTATTTATGATGAGGAGGAAAGGGACTTTGACTTGACTGAGCATGATGAGCCAAAGCAGCGTTATTCTCGTCATGGAGTGGAAATAATTAACTTAGAGGCTTAGGATGAAGAAACCATCAAAGACATCATCATACAAGAAAGGGAGGCTTAAGTACAAGCTTTCACAGATAATTTGGAGAGGGACAAGTATGTCATCACATATTCGGAGCAAGAAAACAAGAAATTGAGTGACAAACATGTCCTCATGGAGCTAGAAATGCTCAAGATGAATCGACAAAGTGACAAAGAGACACAAGTCACTTTGACTCCTATTGAGAAAGAGATTGAAGACGATAAAGAGGCTTGGCTTGAGAGAGTCAACGTGCACCTTGAGAAGCTATTATAGAAATCCAATAGAAAAAATTAGATGATCAAGCACATGGCCTATCATTATAGGACCCGAAATAAGATTTGCAATATGAGGGTCAAGAAGATGAAAGCTAGGCTTAGGCAAGCTTTAAAAGGAAACAAAGAGGAGGATAGGCTTAGCATGCTTGCTGAAGCTTCCTTGGCTCATCAGGAAAATTGATGAGGGTAATTCTTGACACCAATTTTGGGCAAATTCAGAAGCGTTTTTGTCATTTCCCAATTTTTGAAATTCTACACAGAGGAAAACTGCTTAGACGTGTAGCGTAACCTACATTGTGCTTTTCCTAGGAGAACTCAGTGAAGAAATGGTTTGCATTTTTATATTTAGAGTCATGAGGACATGCACCCTAGATAATTTCAAAGATTTTGGGGCAAAACTGGTCCACCAAGAGGTCAAAAATTAGCCTAAAAATGACCTTTTTGCCACTTTTTGGACAGAAAAAAGCAATCTTGGGAGAATCACGTTTTGAGGGGTAAAATGAGCTTCAAATACAAAAATTCTAGGTGTTTTGGAAACTATACTTGAATACCTTTCAAATGAGCTATCATGGGCTCAATTTGGATGTTGAGGACGCCTTCAAAAGGGACTTGAAAGTGGTACTACACGTAGGGCAGTTTTTGCTCAAGATGGCTAGTTTTTTATTTTTTGACTGTGTTCTTGGATTCTCTCTCATGGATGATGATTAACCATTGTAAATGATGACTTAGAATGTAATTATGATAGATAAATAGTAATATATGGTATATTCATTGCTTTAGAAGTTAGTTTGAACTCAAATGAATCATTTTTTCACTTTTAGAGGTAAGTTGTTGAAATGCATATATTCCTATTTCTTGTTCAGTATTAGTTAGATTAGATCCTCATATTAGGGATTCGACCCCTAAGGATGGGAGGAGGTTGAATTCATGTCTATATATTCTTATTCTTTCTCATTGTAAGGGGTTGGACTCAGCTGGATGATCATACCTTGATTGTACACCTTTTGTAAGCAGTTTGGTAGGAGATTAATAAGAATTGCAGCTATTTTTATGGGATCCATGTGGTATGGAGTTTTAGTACATTTTCTTCTTCTGTTATCATGTGTTAATGTGTTTTATTTATTTCGTTAATCATTTCATTGCTTCTAGTTGAATGTTTTCAAGTTGATAGGTAGAATTCATTACATTAGTGCTCTACCTTGGGAAACCATTCACCATTTCGTGTTTTCTACAGTGTAGGAAGGATCCATGGTTTCACATGCTCTTCTTAGGTTCTCACCAGTCTAAAACATCTCACACCATTAACCCCTAGAATGTTAAATCATATGCCTACCTTGCGCCATTGAACACCCTACAATTCTAACCTAGTTCCCTAGACCTAAACTATTCAACTACTCCTGATCTGGCAAAACCCCTTTAAAATCCAATCAAAATTTTGTGCTACTATACCTAGCTTAATATCTTTACCTAATATAGTCATCTTGGCTGAGATCCTTACGAGGAGAGCCCTCTCCCAGCCTAGTAGGGATAGCTACATGGCTAAGCATGGTTTGTGGTTACCCTGGCATTGCCTTCCTTCAGCTTGAGGTTCAATCCAGGTGATAACATAGTGGCGACCATACTGGGGAACGAAAGGCTAATCACCCCGGTAATATCTTTCAATTCTTAAGCTTATGGATGATGAGTTTTAGAATTTACTAGGCTAAATTGGAATGTTTTAAGGCAATATATGAAACTTCGAAATTTGAGCACAGTAGCTTTGAGAAAGTACACTAGGGCAAATCCCGATCCAAATCTTGCCCTAGTAGTGGATAATGATAACTTGATTTCAAGAAGACTCAAAAGACAAGAAAGTTTAGTCAGACCCACAGCTTCAATAAGAGTAGATTCATGCCCTGACGAGTGGTTGTTTTTAGAAGACCTCCCCTTTGATCTGTCATTTGACCTTTCCTTATTCAGAACCAGGTCTGAAAGTGCACTTGATGATAGAGTTCTAGATCTGAAGTTTATTGCAGATCTCAAAGTCCAAAAGGAAAACTGGTCAGTTTATGAGTATATCCTAAATTCCCCTCAATCATCCGTCACTACTGCTAAGATCCCTGAGCTTTCTGAACCGGTGTCTACTACCCTCAATTCATCAGTATTCCCTTCAACCTTTGAAGTTCATTCCCAACCTCCATTCATACCTTCACTTACCCAACAACCTATCATTCCCCATCAATCACCTATTCCACCCAGTTCTCCATCAACTACTCCATCAACTTCTAGTAGCCCAATCCATGTTGTAAATCCACCTCGAGTTATGGTTGCTCGATATGCACCCCTTGTTTTACCTTAGAATCTTGGTTCCATGCTTGTTGATTATAAAACCAAGATACCTTTCTTTGATGGTTGATTGGTTAACCATCACAGATAGGCCTGAACCACCAATTCGGAATCCTAATTTTAGAGGGCAGCAGCAGCCCCAATTCCGAATCAAGCAGAGAGAACAAAAGGCCCCAGAGCAACCAATGCAACAACAATAGATCAAAACTCCCTTACAACAGAATTATGTTCAAGGAATGGAACAAGAAGATGATGAAGATCCAGTAATTGAAACAAATCACTTTTCACTGCTGAGGGTATGCCTATATTTCTGACCGAAGATGAAGAATATGCAAAAGTTCTAGACAATCAAAGGGATGAAGATTATATCTTAGCAAATGCTATGGTTTTGGAGGCTGAATTCGATGATTGTCAGCGTGGTTAAATGAATGCTTTTACTATACAGCAAAGGAAGTATTCTTTAAGGAGTAGAGATGTACTGGTCAATCCCATTCAGAAAAGAAAAGGTGCAATCCAAGAATGATTCCTCAAACACTCAAAAAAAAGGGAAAGTTCTTACTGATCTGAATCCCAACAAGGTGCCATCAACAAGTAACACTGTAAATGAGAATAAAAATGAGCAAAAGGATAGTGCAGAGAAATGGAAAGCAGAAGAAGGACATTGGTATCAAAGAGGTATAAATAATTTCATCCTTTAATTTAGAAAGTGAAATTTATAAATTGAAAGTGTCCATTCCTTTGAGTGAGCTTGTTAAGAATAGCAATTATAAACGCCATGTATCTAGAATATTACAAATTGATCCTTTGTAAAACATGGTGAATGTCGAAGATGATCATCCTGAACTCATTTTGGCCCAACCATAGAAGGTCAGCCTAAAGATAATGAAGTCCTTCCCTTTTATCTGTGTCTTAGATTGCATGAGTGCATTATCCATAATGCTATGTTAGATTCCAAAGCTTCTCACAATTTAATGCCTAAAGCCATTATGGAAAATTTGGGCTTGGATATCACCCGGAAATATCATGATTTGTACTGCTTTGACTCCGGTAGTGTTCGTTGCATTGGTCTCATCAAAGATTTGGTGGTTTCTTTAGATAAAATCCCAGCCAAAAATGTCTTGATGGATGTGGTATTCACTAATATACTGCCTCTATTTGTATGGTCTTATCTATATCGTGGGCTGCTAAGCTCAAAGGCACTTTACAACTTGACTTCTCTTATGCTACCATCCCTGTTTTCGGTCAATTGAGGAAGTTTCACTGGGAAAAGAAAATGAAGTACATGATCACTAGAAAAGAGAAGCCTGTGAATCATCCAATAAATGTTGTACATACTGATTTGAAGACCTTTGTTTTATACTTTGATAGTGGATTGAATGATGTATATATTTAGCTTGTAGAAGTATATGATGTACCAGAAATTTTCGAGAATTTTAGAGAAATTCTTAATCAAGAAAAAGAAAAAATGGAAAATTCTTCTGAGCAGCCTACACAACAGCAAAAGGTTAGTGAAGAGAAGAAAAATGAAGTAATCAGCTAAGGTAAGGTAGAGAAGGAAACAAAATTTCAACATCTAGAAGATGAAGTCGGCCTTTGGAGCATGGACTTTGATGGTGCTATTGGTAAGGATGGTCCTGGTATTGGAATTTGGATTCGAAGCCCTGCTTTTCAACCTACTAAAATCCCAAGTAATGTTAGAGTATGTTCCTACAAGTTAGCTTTTTATTGCTCTAATAATGAAGCAGAATATGAGGCTTTGATTACAGGTCTTAAAATTTTGAAGAAGCTCAATGTGAAAATGTTTTTTGTTTATGGTGATTCGTAGCTAGTCATTAAATAGGTAAAAGGAGAATATCAAGCAAAGCATTTGCAGATGAGAGCCTATAGAAATGCAATTCTAGATATTTTGAGGATGTTTCGTGAATATACCTTGACAGTAGTACCTTGGACTCAAAACATCATTGCAGATTCACTCGCCACTGCGGCCAGAAATTTGAAGATTCTAATGAATTCTAGCAACAAATTTGAAATTCATGTCAAACATAAGCCTATTTTTCCTGATAATTTGAGGTGTTTGAGAGTGTTTTGGGATGATAATGAGATTAATGTCTTTTTACAAAATGAAGGAAAGTTTAAGAATGCTTCAATTGATGATGATTGTGATTCCAATGAACAAGCGATTGAGGTAAATCAGATGGAGGTTTTACAGCTGAAGGATAATATTATTCCTAGAGGTCTCATACCTTTAGAGGAGCTTTTTGATCAATATGATGTGGCAAGAAAACTGAGCTTGGCTCCTACGGACAGAGGAGTTGAAGATGTAAATCTTGGAACAATTGACAAGCACAAGCTTGTAAAGTTATCAAAAGCATTGTCTCCCAAGGTAAAGGCTAAGTATGTTAGATTACTTTCTGAATTTTCTGATGTTTTTGCATGATATTATTCATATTTGAAGATGTATGACAAGGATATCATTCAACATACTATTCCTATCAACCGGATCAGAAGCCTTTTAGACAGAAGTTGAGAAGAATCAATCCAAAGTTGTTGCCTTCCATCGAGAAAGAGGTAAATAGATTGTTTAATGCTGGCACCATTGTTCCAATTAGATTTTTTGATTGGATTTCAAATTTGGTCCCTGTATGAAAGAAGACCGAAGAAATAAGGTTGTGCATAGATTTCTGGAACCTCAACAAGGTGACCTTAAAGGATAATTACCCACATCCTAAGATGGACCATATTCTGCGAAGAATAGTTTGGGCATCATGGATGTCACTACTTGATGGTTACTCATGCTATAATCAAGTCTTGGTGCATGAAAAATACCAAGACAAAACTGCCTTCACAACACCATAGGGAACTTTTGAGTATGAGAAGGATGTTTTCTTGGTTTTTTATTTAGATGATTTGATGGTATTTTCTGGTTCTAATGATTAGCATTTGCACCAATTGAGGATTGTCCTTCAGAAATGTAGGAAGCTCGGGATTTCTCTAAACCCAAAGAAGAGTATTTTTGCCATGGACGAGGGTAAACTCCTTGGTCATATAATTTCTAAATATGGTATTCGCATTGATCCTTCAAGGGTGGATGGAATCTAGCATATATATTTTCTGTGCAACAAAATGGAGATTTAAGCTTTCAATGGTTGTTGAGTCCCAAACTTGCATCTCTCCTACACCTTTTTCTAGCTTCTTCCCATTCATCTGAACCTCCTAAGTCATCAGTATCATTGCATATTAGTTAAAAAAGGGAATTTAAAGTGGTTTCTTGACTCTGTGTTTGTGTTTCTATTTAAACTAGATTTTTGTTTATAAGTTGCGGAATCTTGTCACTTTCCACAGCCAACCCACTTTCCGCAGATGTTTTGTCAATGTCTATATTGCAGGTGTCTTCAGGTGAATCAAGCCACATGGGCAAGTTGCAAACGACGTGGACATGGACTGAGTCCTATTGGCTCAATCGAATTCATCAGTGTTGGAAATAATACTGATAGGGGGGGTGAATCAGTATTATCAGATCAATTATTCCTTTTCTAAAACCAAATTGTATACGCTACTTCAGTTAATTAAACCCGCGTATATACGCAACTATTCAGAAGGAAAACCGCGTATACAAAGCAAACTATTAATTTACTTTAACCTTCTGATGATGATTGTTAATTTGTGATGCAGAATCAAATAACCAGTAACCAGAGACAGTAAGGCAGAGCAGAAAGACAATCACACACAAGAACACAAGATATAAGGTGGAAACCTAATGTGGGTGAAAACCACCTGCTGCAATTCGTCTCTATCTTTCTTTAGTTAGAAACTTCTATTTACAGTGTACTGGTGCAGTCCTTTACGAGTATGCAGGCTGCAACCTGTAGAGAGCTACAACTCTCTCTCATTTTCCAGCTTCTCCTAGAAGGGAGCTACAACCGCCCTTTAGCTCTTGCACTAAGTTAGGATACTAGTACGTAGGTGCTGGCCTACAGAAGGCTACAACCTTCTCTTTCTTCCAGGGACCACGTTTCATAAATTTTCAGACTGGATCCATGAGCATCAATCAAACATTAAGAACTTCTCCATCAACCAATCACTTTTCACCAATTAGATCTGAATCAAGTAGATATTTCTCTGACAGCTGTATCCAAAACACAGTATCAGTAACCACACACCAAAACAGAACCCAGAACACAGCAGCAATGAACAGAAGCAACAAGATCACAGTTTAAAACATATACACTACTTTATCATCCTGAAACATGCGTGCATACGCATCTGCGTATGAAACAACTTGTGTATACGCGTTATGACTTCACTGAACCTGCGTGTATACGCGCCTTCACTTCACTGAACCTGCGTACAGATCTATAAGCGATAATTCACACTTTCAGATATTCAGTCACTAATTAACCCAGATTATCAGACTTATAGATCAAGCAAGTGCCACATCTAGCAGATAAAAATCATATAAAGATACTACCATTCAAGCTTAAAGATTATGACCCATGAATATATCTTATCCTTCTTTCACGCTAAGGTTCCTCCTTCATCCAGATCTACATCATAACCCAATTACCAATATACCAGCTCTAGCACTTTATCAGATATTCAATAATAATGCAGATGATCCTTTGCCATATGATCTCCTTCCTCTTTTATAGTCTTAGGCCTTCCTCAATAGCATGGTCCAAAACCATAACATTTCAATACCATGAACTCAAAACTATGGATCAACACATCTGACGAGATGCCATGGTCCAAAATATAGGTTCAAATCCCAAGGCCTAACTACCATGGACCAAAAGTATGATCCCCAACATATATGCGCTTTTTCAATGTATAACCCGCGTGTATACGCGTCTTTGTTTAGATGAACCTGCGTATATGTCTTTTTCTTCTCTCTGAGTGCCTGAACTGAGATCTGTTACCAAAGGGAATTGCCATCAAGGACAACACCTATGCCATAGCTCCAAACCTGTGCCATAATGCCAACAATCAGAAGAGGCCATAGTCAATGGTGGGCAAAGCGGTGGTCAACTTAAGAGTCCTACGGTGATAAAAATATGTTTTTCACGACATGAAGCTTTGCGTGGTTGTTCCTAAATCTCAGGGGACAAATTAACACCTGTGGACTGCTCCATGAACCGGATCCAACAGCCACCCTCCAAAGATTGAATCTTCATGGCAGCCATAATGCTAAATTTCGAGACGTGGTTGTTTACGTGTCTTTTATCAGCGCAAAGTGTAGGAAAGTAGTTATGTCATCCTCTGTTATAAATAATGCATTCTCATATGCATATTAGTTAGCTTTTGGTAATGTAATTATGACTGTTAACGAGCCCATTGTGATGTAACTTTATCTCTGTGTTATGATTGTATTTTAATACATGAGAAGTCTTTGTTTCTGAGCTCAATTTGTGGTTGATCGTTGATTGTCCGAGGATTGTGCAGAGGGACCCTGCACAGGTCGAGGTCTTGTTTATTACTGTATAGTTTCATGCTCTATTTCTTTATGTTCCTTATGCCATAATCATTCGCTTGTATATATATTACATTTCTTATGGTAATAATGTTTGATAGCTATCCATAGCTTTTCACGTTTTATAAGTTGTTAACTGATCAGTGCCTTTGTTTCATATTATAATAGGCAGCTCGGGTATTTACACATAGTTTTCTAATGGCTAATGACATGGAATTATTCTTGTCCTTCTGCTGATTCATTTCCTTTAGTTTTTAGTTCCAGCACTGTGTTATTTATTTCAGTTTTTCTCATTTACTCTTATGCAAGATAGATATTAAATTACTCATGTCATTTTCAGTTACCTCCTATAGCCAGAGCGAGTCGAATGGTGAGGGATTGAAGTATGAATGCGTAGTTTGATATTAGTTTATTTTTCTGCAAGTTAGTTATTAAATTGCTCATGTCATTCTCAGTTACCTCGTAAAGCCAGAGCGAGTCGAATGGTGAGGGGTTGAAGTATGAATGCGTAGTTTGATATTAGTTTATTTTTCTGCAAGTTAGTTATTAAATTGCTCATGTCATTCTCAGTTACCTCCTAAAGCCAGACCGAGTTGAATGGTGAGGGATTGAAGTATGAGTGTGTAGTTTGATATTAGTTTTATATTCTGCAAGTTAGATATCAGATTGCTCAAGTTGTTTATGATTACCTCCTAAAGTCAGAGTGAGTCGAATGGTGAGGGGTCAGAATATGAGTTGATGTAATGTGATTTTAGTTTACTTTGCTTGCAATTTTTTTATTTCTTTGAGTTTAGTTTTTCTTATATTTTTATGGCAGCAAGGATACTGGGTTTCATGGTCACTAGCTCACTGTTGTTTAATTAGAATAGTGGCACATTTTCACTCTCTTTCAGGAATTAGTTTCATCATTGCATGTTTTAAAACCTCTTTTTTTAAAAAGTTTGAAGTTTTGAAAATCATTTTAGAGGACATCATTGCATTGAACATTTTTATCATACTTGCCTTTTAGAATTTCCATCTCACGTTAGGGAATTAACAAAAATAAACCCAAAACAAAACAAAAACTCAAAAGTGACAAAAAAGTAAGAAATAGGTTATCTTGCACATATAGTGCGCCGCACTTCAATAGTTTACGACTCCCAGATTGACAATTAATACAACAATTTTGGACACTCTAAATTGACCAAAAATTTTGGCGCTGTTGCCGGGGAAGTGTAACTAGGTAGCCAATTTCCTATAAAAAAATGAAATAAAAAGAAGGGAAAAATTGATAACTTCTTGAAGTATGCTCTCCTCTTGCACTTAGTGTTATCTGGAGGATCAGAAAAGAGATTTATTGGTTCAATAATTTCTTAAGTATGCTCTCTTCTTGCACCCAGTGTGACCTGGAAGATCAGAAAGAGAATTATTAGCCCAACTTGAAAATAAAAAAAATGACATGCATAGAGCAAG
>APFE030371076.1:7057-47520 GCA_000404065.3 Pinus taeda | reverse complement strand
TTATAAACGTGCTTGCTTCCATTCTACAGCCACCCAATTTTAAAAATTGTCGGATGCACTTTCTCCCCCTACTGTTCTATTGACCTCATGGCTTCATTTCCACTGTGCTCACATAAGTCTTCACCCCATTTTGTTCTCTGTTCTGCTTCATTCCGTGTACCTATTCTCTGATATCCGCTTACATTTGTTGGTCTCCTTCATAAACCCTGACCATATCTGCTAATTCAGATAAGTTTTAAAGAACAGAAGGAAGGATGAGACAGATGTTGAGGGCAAAACCAGAGGGACCCAAATTTATTGAAGGATACCCGCAAGTGAAAGATATATTGAAGAAGGCCAAGTGGTTACGTTTTATCCAGAAATTCAGAGGCTACCATAGGGAGGTTACAAAGGCCTTTGCAAGGTCTTTTGACGGACTAGAGGTGGAAATTGGAGACCTAAAATTCATAGTAACTGAAGCGTCAATAGCAGCTGCCACGGAACTTCCCCAGGGAGGTGAATGCTAGTTTAAGAACCGGAGCATTGGCGATGAAGCTTGGAGAGTGATCTTATGTGACCTAGGTATGGATGTCACCATTTTCAAAAAGGGAATTCCTTTTCATGTTTTAAAAGAAGAGTGGGCTAGCTTACTGTTAGTTATTCAAAAATTTATCACCTGTGAGGGACATTTTGGAGCAATGTACATGTATCATGCACGTCTGTTAATGAATTTCCTAGACAGACAGATCCTTAATCTACCATACTTTTTACTAAACAATTTGAAAAATATGTCTGTAACCGTCCAAAAGCATCTGAGGGATGTAGAACCACATTTGTATAACCATGGTCTCGTGTAAATCCTGATAGAAAAACAATTAAAAGAGAAAAGGGACACTTGGGAGAAATTTTTAATTAGAAATTTCTTTGAAGAACCCTAAGAAACCCCTGAAGGCAGTACATCAAAAATAAGTAGAAGAAACAGAACAGATGATAAAACTCAAAGCCCTCCTACTAACACAGTTGAAAGAACTAGTAGAGAAGAAAGATTGTCTAAAAGGAGGAAGGAAAAGACTCCTACTAACATGGTTGAGAGAACTAGTAAAGAAGAAAGACTGTCTAAAAGGAGGAAGGAAGATACTGAGGGTAAAAAGCCAAAAAAATCAAAAGAGAAAAGAAGCATTGAGGCTGTGCATCAAACCCCTTCCTCAGAAGAATACCATCAAGTATTGTCTAAGAGATTAGTTCACCTTCGGGAACAGTCAGCTATGGCCAAAAAGAAAGAAAAAGGAAAACAGAAGGAAAAAGAGAGTAGTCCACAATATGTAAGAAGAAGCAGCAGGCTTAAGGGAAAATGGAGAAAAGCACAAACGAAAGGACCCCATTTTATTGATTTGGGAGAAGGAACACCTGAACAAACTCTAGCTAGCAGTAGTCCACCTCATTCTCAGCGAAATGTTGAAACTAGTCCTCAAGATGATGACATGAGTCCTTTTTGGTCAGAGTTTCAAGTCAATTCTCCTCCACAACATTTTGGGGACAGCCCCAGGAAAATGACACCTGAAATAGATCCAAGGTAGCAAGAGCTGTATGATTACATAGAATCCTTAGAAAGAACAGCCACGGGTCCCAGCACTTCATCCAGTCAGCCTCACATAGCACAAGAAGCTCTAGTCCAATTGTTGAAACAAGAAATCTTTGAGTTGGAGGTTTTAAATAAACATATTAAAAATGAAAATGAAGCACTCAAAGAGCAGAGAAGACTGGACAAGATCATCCATGACAACACTATGCTGCACCTGGGACTATGGCACAAAAAGAATAGAAAATTGAAGAAGAAATGGAAGAAGATAAGTAGAGCACTGATTAATCTTAAATTCAGATGCTTGATGAAGAAGCCCAGGATGCTAGCAGCACCAAGAAAGAGAGGAAGAGGGCTAGATGTACTGGCAGAAGCTTCAAAACATATGATTTGAAGGGAAAATAGTCAAAATTTTGGTTGCATGAGGACATGCAACACCTTCACAGTGGGGGTATGTTGAGTCCAAAACTTGCATCTTTCCTACACCTTTTTCTAGCTTCTTCCCATTCATCTGAACCTCCTAACTCATTAGTATCATTGCATATTAGTTAAAAAAGGGCATTTAAAGTGGTTTCTTGACTATGTGTTTGTGTTGTTATTTGAACTAGATTTTTGTTTATAAGCTGCGGAATCTTGTCACTTTCCACAGCCAGCCTAACTTTCCGCAGCTATTTTGTCAAATTCTATATTGCAGGTGTCTTCAGGTGAATCGAGCCACATGGGCAAGTTGCAAATGATGTGGACATGGACCGAGTCCTATTGGCTCAGTCGAATTCATCAGAAGAGGCCATAGTCAACGGTGGGCAAAGCGGTGGTCAACTTAAGAGTCCTACGGTGATAAAACTCTGTTTTTCACGACATGAAGCTTTGCATGGTTGTTCCTAAATCTCAGGGGACAAATTAACACATGTGGACTGCTCCATGAACCGGATCCAATAGCCACCCTCCAAAGATTGAATCTTCATGGCACCCATAATGCTAAATTTCTGGATGTGGTTGTTTACGTGTCTTTTATCAGCGCAGAGTGTAGGAAAGCAGTTTGTCATCCTCTGTTATAAATAATGCGTTGTCATACACATATTAGTTAGCTTTTAGTAATGCAATTCTGACTGTTAACAAGCCCACTATGCCATAACTTTATCTCTATGTTATGACTGCATTTTAATACATGAGAAGACTCTGTTCCTGAGCTCAATTCGTGGTTGATCGTTGAGTGTCCGAGGTCTTGTTTATTACTGTATAGTTTCATGCTTTATTTCTTTATGTTCCTTATGCCATAATCATTCGCTTGTATATATATTACATTTCTTATGGTAATAATGTTTGATAGCTATCCATAGCTTTTCACGTTTTATAAGCTGTTAACTGATCAGTTCCTTTGTTTCAGATTACAATAGGCAGCCTGGGCATTTACACAGTTTTCTAATGACTAATGACATGGAATTATTCTTGTCCTTCTGTTGATTCATTTCCTTTAGTTTTTAGTTCTAGCACTGTGTTATTTATTTCAATTTTGCTCATTTACCCTTCTGCAAGATAGATATTAAATTATTCATGTCATTTTCAGTTACCTCCTAAAGCCAGAGCGAGTCAAATGGTGAGGGATTTAAGTATGAATGCATAGTTTGATATTAGTTTATTTTTCTGCAAGTTAGTTATTAATTTGCTCATGTCATTCTCAGTTACCTCCTAAAGCCAGAGCAAGTCGAATGGTGAGGGATTGAAGTATGAATGCGTAGTTTGATATTAGTTTATTTTTCTGCAAGTTAGTTATTAAATTTCTCATGTCATTCTCAGTTACATCCTAAAGCCAGAGCGAGTCAAATGGTGATGGATTGAAGTATGAGTGTGTAGTTTGATATTAGTTTTATTTTCTGCAAATTAGATATCAGATTGCTCAAGTTGTTTATGATTACCTCCTAAAGCCAGAGCGAGTCGAATGGTGAGGGGTCAGAGTATGAGTTGATGTAACGTGATTTTAGTTTACTTTGCTTGCAATTTTTGGATTTCTTTGAGTTCAATTTTTCTTATATTTTTATGGCAGCAAGGATGTTGGGTTTCATGGTCACTAGCTCACTGTTGTTTAATTAGAATAGTGGCACATTTTCACTCTCTTTCAGGAATTAGTTTCATCATTGCATGTTTTAAAACCTCTTTTTTTTAAAAGTTTGAAGTTTTGAAAATCATTTTAAAGGACATCATTGCCTTGAACATTTATATCATACTTGTCTTTTAGAATTTCCATCTCACATTAGGGAATTAATAGAAATAAACCCAAAACAAAACAAAAACTCAAAAACGACAAAAAAGTAAGAAATAGGTTATCTTGCACATATAGTGCGCCGCACTTCAACAGTTTACGACTCCTAGATTTACAATTAATACAGTAATTTAGGACACACTAAATTGACCAAACAATGGTTAGATGAATTTCTTACGTAGGTTTATACCAAATTTGGCTGAGCATTTACATGTAATAACTAATATGTTGAAAAAGGATAGCACTATGAAATGGACCGAGGATGCCATGAAATCATTAAATTTGCTAGAGTTTGCTTTAACCACATCCCCAGTCTTGATTAGTCCTGATTATACTCATTATTTTATTATATTTCCATTTGCATTCGAGCACACCATGGTTGTGATTTTGATGCAAAAGAGAGATCAGGTGGAGCAGCGCATTGCTTTCTTCAATAGGACTATTTGAGATTCTACCTCGCAGTACAATATTATTGAAAAACAAGCACTGGTTTTTGTAAAAGAATTGAAGGATTTTAGAGTATACATTCTGCATTCACATACTATAGCTTATGTTCCTAATGCAACAGTTAAGGATGTTCTCATGCAAACTGATCCGGAAGGAAGAAGAGGTAAGTGGATAGAAACAATTTTGGAATATGATCTTGAGATTAAACATACCAAACTGATCAAAGGACAAGGTTTGGCAAAGATGATCGCTGAATCAAATCTGCATGCTCTAGACATAAATATGATTGCAGCAATGTTAAAGGACGAAGATGGTGGCTCACTCATTTAGGTATCAAAAATGTTTCTCAAATCACCTTGGTATTCTAATATAGTTTATGTTTATCAGCATCTTTCACCACCTCCTGGAATGTCAAGAAGTAAAGGTAGATCACTAAAACTAAAGTCTACAAAATTATGCATTTTAAATAGTGCTCTCTATTGGAAAGATCCGGGAGGATTTCTTCTTAATTGTTTGGTTCAATATGAAGTTCAGCAGGTAATGAATGATTTTCATAGAGGTGATTGTGGCGGTCATTTGTTTTGGAAAGAAACAGCTAACAAAGTGTTGAGAGCATGATATTATTGGCCGACTTCGTTTTCAGATTTGTATAAGACAGTGATGGGTTGCCATGAATGCCAAGTTTTTCAAGGAAAAAGGAAGTTTCTTCCTCTTCCTTTGAAGCTAGCTAAAGTAAATGCACCTCTCTAGTGGTGGGGACTTGATTTCATAGGGGAAATCCATCCCACATCATCAACACAACACCAATGGATTTTGATAGCTACCAATTACTTCACTAGATGGATTGAGCCATTCCAACAAGGCAAGCCATGGACACGGTAATTATCCAATTTTTATAATCTAATATCTTGTCTCATTTTGGTTGCACTGACAAGATTGTAATAGATAATGCAACAGCATTTAAGTCCAAGAAGATGGTTGATTTTTGCAACAAGTACAATATTACATTGGGTCATTCCATGGCATACTACTCGCAAGGCAATGGGCTAGCTGAGTCATCAAATAAATCTTTGGTGAACATTATAAAGAAAATGTTGGAGGTAAACAAGAAGAATTAGCATCAAAAGCTTGTTAATGCCTTGTGGGCCGACAGAGTGAGTAGCAAGAAATCCATAGGCATGTCACCCTTTGAGTTGGTTTATGGTGCTGATATAGTATTTCCCACATCACTCGCAGTCTCGGTAATGAGATTATTACAGGAAGTTGGCAGCGAAGAGGATGTTATTTAGCACAAAATTTATCAAATGATTCGTTTTTAGCAAACAAGGGAAGAGGTTTCCCAAAACACTTTCCAGTTGCAGGAGAAGATAAAGAAGATTTATTACTGCAAAACCAAAGTAGAAAAGTTTCTGCTGGAAGATGTAGTGCTGCGGTGGGATGCACTTTATGAGGAAAAGGGAAAGCATGGTAAGTTTGACAATTTATAGAAAGGACCATATAAAATCTCAGCTTATCAGGGACATAATGCATTTTTGTTGAAGGAAATGGATGGTCAGGATTGTTCACAAGGGCCAATGAATGGTAGGCTCCTGAAGCAGTACTAATTTTGAGGTTATTCCCTAAAGTTACTCCACCTTCATTATATATACCAATCTGTTTTTCATTGCAAGGTTTCAAGTACATTGTCATATGAGCTTGGGGCATGAAGTGAAGGCTATAAAGTTTGAATGATTAGTGTCAAGTTTGGTTCATTTTTTTTCTAAGTCAAGTTTAGAGTCCTTTTGTTTGTGAGCCAGTTTTTAGTTTGTATTGAGTCATTTTTCACTTTTTTTGTTTTGACCGTATTGCCCAATCGATAAGGCACTTGGTCTACGGTGTTCTTGACACCTCCAAGGACTTGCCATTCTCAATAGGGCTGATGTTACTGTCAATATCTGCATACTTCCGTTAGGGATAAAATCTGCTCTTTGCATTGTCATTATAGGATTTCCATACTAAAATTTTCACATCATTTCATTAGGTCATGTCAAACTGATCCACTGATGGTTGTCTTCTCTTCAGAAAATCTAAATTTCTCCCTCATAGAGTATACTTACTGACCCTTCTTCAGGTTGTCTTTAGTCATGGATTCATGGTCAATTTGCAATGATGCTTTCATTACGTCACAGGCCATGTTTCATAAGGTCCTAGGGTTCAATTTCCAAGGTCAAGATGCCTAATTTTAAAGTGTAAATAAAGGTCAGCCAGGGTATGAGGATGATAAATAAGTCAAACATGATGGTTTGTAGGCCATATCCATTGAATAATTATATTTTAACCTAATGTAATTTTCACCTCAAAAACATATTTTTGAGCTGAAAACAAATTATTTTGAGCTTATTTGTATTTCTTATGTAATTTTAAGTCACTATATGTAATAAATATTCCCAGCTGCACTAGAGCATCTCTCCTTGCTGAAAGACAAACAAACATTGCAAACATCAATTCAAGTTGAGCATTATTCAGCTGCATAGACACAAAGAAGAAAAGGAATTAAAAATAGAGTTTTGAAGAAGGATAAGAAACATTAGAAAGTGGGTTTTTCAAGTGAAAAATCAAAATCTACTCCTATTTAAGCTCCCACATTTCATTTTAAAGTTCATTGTTCTATTTGGCAAGGAAGGAGTCAAAAAGTTAGAAGAAGAGGCAATTTTGAGTGAGTTTTGGGTGAAGGAAGGTTGGCGTTGCGCTTCTGAGTAGTGGAAGAGTGGCACTGCGTGTTGGCAAAGCGGTATTGCGCTTTTGAGGTAGGAAAGGTTGGCGCTGCATGTTGAAGACTTGGCGTTGTGCGTTGAGACTAGCACTGTGCATTTGGAAAATTTTCGCAGTGTAATTTTACACTGGAACTGTGCTTCTAGGGTGGCATTGCGTGTCTATGCACTAGCACTGCGCATTGAGCAAAAGGACTAGAAAAGCCCAAAAACTTCATACAAACCTAAAACTTTCTCTCTCTCACCTACATACAAGTAAATTGACCTCCTTTGCTGCAGTTTTGGTTTTCATATCAACATCATAAGTATCATTCTCCATGTTAAATATGAAATCCTAAAAATCTCCCTAGTGATGCCTAAAACCCTAAACCCTCATTATTCATCCTATCACCTATCCCTACAACTCTAAAATCTATCCCCTTATCCCTTTACCCCTATTCCATATTATTTCCATCCCTTTTATCCCTCTTCCCCAAGGTAAATTTCTCAAACAAGCACTCCCTCTCATTTCCTACTCCCTCATTTATTTTTAGCCCATAAAGTCATTTCCCATCCCCTCACTCCTAAAACACTCTCACTCATTCCCCCCCATACAACCCCCCACCTTCCAAACATAGACACAGAGGACTGAGACTATGAGTAGGAGGCAAATAGAGGTAGTGACACTTTAGTAGACAGAGCTAGGCAATAGAGGAAACCACACAAGGGAGGCATGATTATTAGAGAAGAGCCATAAAACCTTAAGGAATTATAGGCCTCTTAGTTGGTTATCACATCTTTCAAATATTTTGGTTGTTATGAGTTCTGTTAGAAGGTAGAGAGAGTTCAACACCACCCTGAGCTCACTAGACTTTTTGTAGCTCATCTTCGAGACAACAGGGTAAATCTTGCTTGGGTAACATTCACAGCCTCACCCTCCATCATTGCAGATGGAACTAGGATTCCAAATGTAGGGGAGAAGTGGTACAAGGCTCAGGACCTAGATGAACACTATTATGTGCCTTATATCAAACCCCAATACATAAATGAGGTGAAGAGACTTTTTCCTTTCAGATTTCTCGAAGACAAGTATGTCACCATGATGAAAATCATCATGAATTATTTCACCTGTGAGGGAATATTTTCCAGGATGTACACCTACCACATCAGGCTCCTTATTCATTTTACCAGGGTGAGGATGTTAAACCTCCCCTAATTCTTGTTCAGGAATATTGAGAAGATGGCTCATTTTGTCCAGAAGAAGCCATATCCTTAGTAGATGAGTAATCTCTATCACTACTCCCTGATCAAGATCATTGTGCTTCATCATCTCAATCTCCTCAACATCTCTTGGGAGACATTTATTTCTCATGATATCTTCAGTAGTCCACAAATTCCTCCACTAGTGTCTCAAGAGGTAGGGGGACCTTCTAGAAGTATTCAGGTTAAAGCAGATGAGGAAGCCAAGGAGACTAGAACTACTGAGGTGCTCATTTACATGACATATCAGAGGGGCACAACGAGATTATTTGCAATCAATAGACAAGTGTTTTCTCCACGGTGTGTGGAAGGGACCTTGCCTTATTCATTAGCCAATAGGCAGGTGTTTTCTCCACGAGATGTGGAAGGGACCTTGCCTTCTTCATTGACACAATAGGTACAGTTGCAGCAGTTACACAAAGGGAAGGAAAAGATTCTGGAGGAGATTCTTCATGATGAGGAGGAAAGGGAATTTGCCTTGACTAAGCATGATGATCCAAAATAGTGTTATACTCATCATGGTGTGGAAATCATTGACTTAGAGGCTCACAATGAAGAAACCATCAAATACATCATCATACAAGAAATGGAGGCTTAAGTACAAGCTTTGGTGGATAATTTGGAGAGGGCCAATTATGTCATCACATATTTGGAACAAGTAAACAAGCACTTGAGTGACAAACAAGTCCTCATGGAGCTAGAAATGCTGAATATGAAATGACAATGTGGAAAAGAGACACAAGTCACTTTGACTCCCATTAAGAAAGAGATTGAAGATGATAGAGAAACGTGGCTTGAGAGTGTCAAATTGCACCTTGAGAAGCTGCTACAGAAGGCCAATAGAAACAATCAAATGATCAGACACATGGCCTATCATTACAGGACCCGAAATAAGATTTGCAATATGAGGGTCAAGAATATGAAAGCTAGGCTTAGGCGGGCTTTGAAAGGCAAAAAGGAGGAGGATAGGCTTAGGTTTCTTGCTAAAGCTTCCTTGTCTCATCAGGACACTTGATGAGGGTGCTTCTCACCAAGTTTGGGCAAATTCAGAAGAGTTTTTGTCATTTGCCAATAAAGATATGGTTTGAATTTTTGGATTCAGAGCGATGAGGACAACCACCCTATATATTTTCAAAGTTTTTGGGGCAGAATTGGTCCACCAAGATGCCAAATAACACCCTAAAAATGACCTTTCTACCACTTTTTGGAGAGATAGAATCAGTATTGGGACAATAAAGTTTTGAGGGGTCAAATGAGCTTCAAATGCAACAATTCTAGGTGTTTTGGTAGGTAGACTTGATTTCCTTTCCAATGAGATATCATGGGCTCAATTTGGATTTCGGGAAGGCCTTACAAAGGGACTTGAATGTGGCACTGCGTGTTGGGCTAGTGGCATTGCGCATAGGGCAATTTTTCCTCAGGATGGCTAGTTTTCCAGTTTTTTACTCTGTTCTTGGATTCTCTCTCATGGATGATGATTCACCATTTTAAATTATTACTTTGCATGTAATTACGATAGATACATAGTAATATAGGGTAGATTCATTGCTTTAGAATTTAGTTTGAACTCAAATGAATCAACTTTTCACTTTTAGAGGCAAGTTGTTGAAATGCCATAGTCATGTTTCTTGTTTAGTATTAGTTAGATTAGCTCATCATATTAGGGATTCAAACCCTGAGGATGGGAGGAGGTTGAATTCATGCCTATATCTTCTTCTTCTTTCTCATTATAAAGGGTTGGACTCAGTTGGATGCTCATACCCTGATTGTACACCTTTTGGAAGTAGTTTGGTAGGAGATTAATAAGAATTGCAACTATTTTTATGGGATACATGTGTTATGGAGTTTTAGTACAGATTCTTCTTTTTTGATCATTTGCTAATGTGTTTTATGTATTCCGTTAATCATTTCATTTCTTCTAGTTGAATGTTTTCAAGTTGATAGGTAGAATTCATTACATCAGTGCTCTACCTTGGGAAACCATTCACCATTTCATGTTTTCTACAATCTAGGAAGGATCCATGGTTTCACATGCTCTTCTTAGCTTCTCAAAATCTTAAAACATCTCACCCCATCAAGCCCTAGAGTGCTAAAGCCTATGCCTACCCTACCCCATTGAACACCCTGCAATTTTGACCCAGTTCCCTAGACCTAAATTATCCAGCTCCTTCGGATCTAGCAGAAACCCTTTAAAATCCGAACAAAACATCGTGCTACTATAACTAGCCTAATATCCTTTACCTGATCCAGTCATCTTGACTGAGATCCTTACGGAGAGAGCCATCTCCCAGCCTAGTAGGGCTAGCTACTTGGCTAAGCGTGGTTTGTGGTTACCCTGGCATTGCCTTCCTTTAGCCTGAGGTTCAATTCAGGTGATAACATATATTAAAACCCAATACCAAGGATCTATGGTAAAAATATTCACTCTCTGAATTAGCCACAAACACAATATTTAGATGTTTATGTGAATTCGCATAATTTTTTAAAATAAGAAGGAAAAAAAAATCTTATATTTAAAAAGGAAATATTATATTTTCACTTTCGTATGAGGAAAATATATGATTCTTATGCCTTTCAAAAATACTTCAATGGAAGAATTATATAAAAAATTCATTGACAGACACACACATGAAAAAAGTTAAGAGAAAAAATGTTGACAATAACAATCTATTTCAATGTCCAAAGAGAAGAAGTGATTGAAAGTGAAAAATCTAAATTAGTTTCTAATAAAAATAATAAAAGGGAGATGTGTAATTAATTTCAATTTAAGATAAAATTGATATATTGTAACATTCCCTCCCACCCTCCCTTCAATATCTAGGGTCGTGGAAGGTATTACCTTAGTTTTAATAGAACTTCCAAGGTTTGTTACGGAAATGGGGTTACAAAAAATCTTCAATCTCAAAATTTCTCTAAATCATTTTTTAATATCATCATTAGGTGGGTCTCATTAAGAGTTTTTCGGTGTTATACATTTTATTTCAATCTGATTCTTGGATCAAATGTTATGCCCATTTAAATTTTGGTAACTTAATCCCTACCACATAGGCAAGGACCTACCACATGTCAGTCACGTGGCACTCTCATGGCCTCCACGTAGCACCCACATGACAACCCCACCTCACTAAGGTGGTTCCACAACACTCCATTACCAATTTTTCTATGGGAAAGTCCTTGTGCCATTTGCACCTCTCCTTTCCCATGGGCTCCAAACTCCAACCACTAACATGTAAATCCATTGTTTCTCATTATATATAGCTTATATGAAATATGGGATTAAACTACTTACTACTTTCCCACCAACACAATAGAACCAAAACACATTAGTTAGCTATATTCACAGTTTCCCCCCTTCCAGAAAATTAATAATTGGGGGGAGAGGGGGGTGTTAGTTATTTTTTGTATATGTGAAAAAACTTCTCATGGTTTCCCCATTCTCTAGGTTATCCATGTTTCCTCCTCTTTATTTGGGCAGGCTACATAAATTGTGAGAACCCCTACCTTTTGAAAGATAAAGGGGGGTGGGGGGACTACACTTGTCATTTGCATCACATTCCATAATCAAAATTTATTGGTTACATGCTTTCTTTAAAGTATGCCCACTTACCTTGGAACACCACAATGACTCTTGCCATTAGACAGGAGGCACATATCACATTAGTAATCAGAAGAAATTTTGGTGTACCTTTTTCAACTACAACCAAATACACTTAGCGTACCTTGTTGACATCACACTATCATATTGAGGATGTCAGACTGCCACATTGCATCCACTAAGGGTGCTTTGTGTCATGCACAACTAGCCCCATTGGCCACCCAAAAAGATCATTTCCTTAATTTGTCCCTTCCATGTAGGTTGATGATTTTATATTTCCTATTTATATGATTGTAATCTTGTTTAAAATAAATTTATGGATCCATCACATTATGTTGGTTAGATAATCAACATTTTGAAACCACAATTGTGGTTCATCTTTAGGATAATAGTTGTGGTTTAAAATTTCAATTATCTAACTAACATAATGTGATGGATTCAGAAAGATTTTTGAAACAAGACCATTTCCTCTTGCCGCATGTCAAGCTAAAAACATGCCACACTTGTGATCTTTCCACATACACTAACCCATGGGAACCATAGGGTCTAACTCATTAGAGTCTCGATTAGGGGAAATTTTTTTCTCAAAAATCAAATTGCTCAGAATTGACCAAAAATTGAATGATCGTGTCTGTATCAATGATAAAATCCTAATGCAACTCATTTCACTCAAAATGGAGTTCGTATGAGAAAGTTATAGCATGCTATCCATTTGGTCAAACGGGCAAAATTTTGTGATTGAGATGCTGACTAGGCATCTGTACAACCCAGTCAAAAAAAAGAATATTCCAGGGAATATTGCAAGGAATATTCCCAAAATATTCCCACAAGTGGCAGAATCGCACTGCGACAAGTGTCTGCACATTATTTGCTAAGGGGCATTGAGGTGGATCAATAAGAGGGTGACATGTGGCAAGCCCAAAGGTCGCCATGTGCCCTCTCAAAGGTCGGATAAAGTTTTATGGAGGTCGGGGGAGTCGAACCTGTGACCTTGTCCACATAAACACCAAGAATTATTGGTACTCCACACTATGTGTCTTAACCAATATGGGTTGGACATTGTATTTGAAGACATAGCTATTGGAGTTTGGGAGTTAACCACAAAGATTAACCTCCAACATGTGAATGTGCCAAAAGATAACTACTAGTACTTACATAACCACCCTGCAGCATGACCACTAGATAACTGCTAACATTAACTGCAGCATGTGAATGCAGTAACCTTAACTACTAACATTTTATGTTAGCTGTGCTAGCTTAATGCGCTAATGGAGATTAGTGGTAATTAATCCGAGCTTACCACTTAGTTAATTTTGGATTTAGTTGGCTGTAATTTTGGTGGGATTGAAAAATTCAGAGCTAACTACAAATTTGGCAGAGTTAACTGGAGTTTTTCCAAATTTAGTGGAGATTTCCTAGGAAAAATTGAAGAACCCATAACTTTGGCAGTCTTTGACCAATTTTGGCTCAGAAAGAGTCATTCGTAGATGATTTTAATGATCTCAACATAATGGAATAGGTTGTAGAGGTAGAAAGGAACTTATGTACGTGATTTTTCTATGTTGAAGTTTAAGTAAGCCTAGGGTCACCAAGAGAGGAGCTCAAGCCTAGATCAGTTGAAGTCTAGTTGCAGAGCTTGGAAGGTCATTTTTGGGTTTTTTGGGTGTTCAAAATCCAATGGAGTAGGTTGCAAATACATTGGAGTACTATAGGTGCATTTAATCAAGGAATTGGCCATTAATCCCAAGAGAACCTAGCCATTGAAGTAGGTTCAAGGAGATGTAGCCTAGGAGGGGTGAACTCCTTTATCATCTTTGTGTTAAGAGTTTGTTGTGTTTTACTTCTCTAAATTTTACTTGTTGTATATGTGTTTTTAAATAGCTAATTAACCTCATGAATTTCTCATAAAAGACACATAAAATTTGACACGTAATCCTTCACAATTTTGTTAATTTGAGACGATCCTAAACATATTTTTAATGTTGATAAGGTATCTTGCATAACATTAACAAGTTTTCCAAACATTTCAGACCACTAACCTTCACATCTAAGTCCTTTTACATATATCTAGTTAATCACATAATTCAAGTGTTCCATGGATTATCATGCAAAAGATGTTTGAATCCTAGGATTCATCCAAACCACTCACCACCTTAAGTGTCATGGGTATTTGGTGCATTTGGAACCTAAAATCTAAACCACCTTTGATATTTTTCCAAATGAGTATTCATTTGACCCCCTCCATATTATGCCAAATGGGCCCTCTTACCCACCACCCATGGGTAGTGTATATAGGAGAAAATTTGTCTCCTAGATGGTCTTGAGTCGACAGCCAACAAACACAAGATAACTTAATGTGTCATCGTCTCCTCCACCTGAGTGAGCCATGTGGTCCCTTGACCACTTCTCATGAATGTAAGTTTGAAGTTTGGCCTCATGACCCCAGAGGTATCACATTTAATTTGTATAACTGAGTAATTTTCCTTAATTGTAATGGACATTTTTAGGCATTGATTAGTGGGGGGATTCGGTAGAAAGAGTGGGCTAGGTTTGTAATCCGATCTCCACTGCCCTATTTTGTGGTTACCCTTCTATCCTAGTCCCATGGGATATCCTTTACTGACCACTAGCTTTAGGGTTATCACTACACGGAAAATCTTGATTTTGGTTGTGTGGTCCAAATTCCCAATACCACCTACATCACTACCCTTCCACTAATTTTATCCCCATTCATTTATTTTCCCATATAGGTCCACATTTTTCTAGTCAGTCCACATAGGGTTAGTCTTCCCTTCTCCTTGTTAACACCTTTGGTCGGGCTTGGAATAATGACCTAGAGATAGATGCATCTAGAAAGAAAGCAAAAATCATAATTTGGCCACTCTTAACAAGAAATGTGCCACAAAATGCAAAATATGGGTGGGACATTCAAATTTAGCATGTGGGCAAAAGCCAAACATGAGCTCCACCCCTTATCCATGACCATCACCCTAGTTCCTATGGGCCCTAGATGAGTCCCCTTTATCATTAAGGAACCCATGATTGTCACAACCTTGGTGGGAAATAAATTTCCCCACATTAATGGGGTATCAACTACTACATATTACACACCATTCTCTCTTCCCCTAGAGCCCCAAGAAGTTTTGAATGAAAATAAATAAATAAAAAAAGCTTATGAAGAAGGGTGGAGAAACAAAGGCCAAGGTAACTTATGTACCGTGATTTTCTTCCTCCTACACCCACATACCCAGGTGTGGGCTTCCCTTACATGACATGTGGTCTGGATAATTTCCCCTAATCCCCACTTCCCTCTATTATTATATCATTTCCACCCACCACTTGAGGGATTTACCATGGACATGTCACCTCTTTAGAGGTTGAAACCACTTAATAGGATCCTTGGTTAACCCACTATTGATCTTGGATACACTTGTACAAACCAAATCCCACTATGGAAGGGCATGCCACCATGAAGTGCCCTATTGATTCCATGGCTTGTAATCTCTTTTACTTGATTATTCTAATGTTTTTTTTGTATTGGAGGGAAATGGGACACATTGGATCTTATGCATGATTACAAGTGGATCTCCATTCGGGGATTGGTCTCCCTATATGCGGTCCTAGCCTTAGAGAGGGCCTCTTTGGAACTTTTAGGGTGAACATTGAGAGCCATGGGCCTCCAACATAGTAGACATTACTTCATGGATCCCAAGTAGTGCTCACATATTGTTCATGTTTCATGTTTTGGATGAGGATGGTGCACCTAGTTCACCATGCCTAGGCGACTCCATACTTGTACCATACACTTGGCATATTTTCCAGGGTCCAAAGAATATCTCACGATGTATAGGGAGGGTTTATGTCATCATTCTAGCACGTTCACATGGTTTACATGCATTTTTAATCCATTTGGAGACCCATGATGATGTCCTTGTGCCCCAACACCCACTTGGGATCACTACAGGTTCTTTCTTGGAAGCCAAGAGGCCAACCCCTTGTCCATTATGTTTGGATTCCATTTCTACATCATCGTACCCCTTGTACTTTATTCTACCTCCTCGGATTCTCAACGACTCACTTTATTGGTCATTTCACCCCTTTGAGAGACTTATTCTTGTATTGTAGAGATATTTGATGGCTTGTCACCAAAAGTATTTTTATTATGAAAATTATTTCATTTTATGGAAATTATTAGTCCAAATTAGGCCATTTGAATCCCTTAGAGGATTTTATAAGTAGAAGAAAGGCATTCTCTCTCATTCATCATGACCTAGATTAGGTTATTTTCTCTTGTGATATTTTTACTATCCCTTTTGCAAGATGAGTTTGGATGTTATGGATGAAGTTTGATGTTTGGATATCTCTCTCTTGTCTTGGATATTCATTATTGACATAATTGAATGATTGGATACACTATTTTTCACATGTAAGTGCTCTTTTAATTATATTCTTGTTATTTACTGTGACACCCTCCTCCCAAATTTAACAAATTTGACAACTTACTGGGGAAAACATGTGACAAATATTTACTATGATATTATTCAAACTCCTAGATCACCTTAAGGAAGTGGAATCAACAACCTAGAGCCCTTAATGACTTCCCTATTAGGTGCTATAGGACCCCCAAGGGCTAAACCACCCTTCCAGGTGCCCAGACCCTTAATTAAACCTCTTTTTTCAGTGCCCTAATCTCCTAGACACTCGCACAACACTTCCTGATTTTGACTAAAAACCTCCATTCACGTGCATGACTCCTACAAGGGAGTGACTACAGTATTTTTCACCCAGTTCTATGCCTATGACCATGGGATTTAAGCCACTTTTTCAGCCTAGGATCTAGACCTGTGCCCAAAACTTAATGAAACTTTCAAGAACTATGAATGACACAAGGATAAATCCTTCCATAAAAATCTTAGACAATAACTTGACCTAACAAGGCCTACCCATGATAGAAATTTTATCAAATATTTCATGAACATGAAATCTAGAGGTCATAAATACACATATAAACATAGGGTCCTGACACTTATATGAAAATCACTAAGAAAGTCTAGTTCCTTCTCACAATAGTTGCAATAACATCTATTACGTCATGCATTCATCATTCATTCATTTGCTAATCAAAACTTTATGAGAGCTATAACCAAATTTTTTCATAAACCGTGCTTATAAGCAACATGTAACCAATAGAATAACAATGATAGAAGAACCATAAAAACCACATATTAACAAGTACATTTATACATAGAACACAAGAGGGAAAGAGCCATTATTAAAATATGAAAAAGCCAACCATGATAGGGACTTCCAAGTACCACCTGACCATAGATTGGGTTGAACCAAATATTTTTTTCAACCAATCACCTCTATGTCATATTTCAAGCATGAATGTGGGACTCATAACAAAACCAATCAAGTTTCCTTAGGATTTATCATAATCCTCGTGGAATCACTAGGACCTAAACAAGCATGGATACCTTCGGATCTCTCCACCTACACCGTGAGTAATATCCCTCCATTCATTCATCAATCAAGGATTCCTAGACCCACCAAGGTACAAAAAATATGGCTTTACCACAATTCAACCTTCTTTAGTCCATGGATTCTTAGGCCTTGTGCTATTCTTCAGAAACCACTTCACTCAATTTCGAAACCATCCAAAAATCTACCTTAACCAAATAAAAGAGAACACAACACACCATGACTATCTAGAAATGGAAAGGCAAGGATGAAAGTCACTTATCATACCTAACAAAACCCATGCCAATGAGAACAAGAGAACCAAATACACACATGCATGTTCCATGCATGCAAAATCTAGCAAGGGAATCACACATGCAAATCGATACCTCCAAGTAATCCTGTTGTAGCCTCTTGATCCTTCTCTTCCTTGCATGATATTTTCTTCCCTGTACCTTCTTTGTCCTTGCTTTGATTTCCTTGATCTAATGCTAGATTGCTCCAAGAATGCTCTAAGTGTGTGAGAGAGAGAATGGAAAGAGAGATCCACCCAATTTTTTTTTAAGCTTGGGAATTGATCCTCAAAAGCCTTTTTATTAATGAGGCTTCTATTTTCTTCATTTTCCATTATTTTCCTTCAATTTACTTCTCACATGCAACCTGTGACCTTTCACCTTCCTTTTCTCCTAATTTCCTTTATTTTCATAAATAAAATGCCAATTAATGCCACTTTTTCTTTTCAAAGCCTTTTCCATTGCCTTTTCCAATTTACTTTAGCCATCGTAATTGAATTCAACACCCACTAGAATGTTTTACCCAACATTTATCTTGGAATACATGTCTCATGACCTTGGTTTATATATTTGTTTACATGAATTTTTAATCGGGGTTGTTACAGAACCCTCCCTCTTGAGGGAACACTGTCCTTGGTGTTGAATGACACCGACAACCAGCAAAACTATTGAAAACAAAAACATACTTCCCATAGAGTTTTATAACTCAACTCATTTTAGTATTTAGAATGAACAACCTCCTGAAAACATGACAAACATACCGTTTACTAGAGTTTTATAACACATCTCATCATGATATTTAAAATAACCACCACATATAGTTATGCACATTTTCTTCAACCTACCAATAATAGTAATGTCTATGGAGCTTTATAAATCTAGCTCGATACAATATTTACAATGATATGAACATATACACATATGTACATTTTCTCTAATCAATAAATAAAAGGATATGGTTCCTACATCTGTAACAAGGGAATCCATAGCCTCCAACCTCCATCATCAAAGTAATACCAGGATTCACCTCCTTCCCAAGAAGTCTAGAATCCACAGTCAAAATCAAATCTACATGCTGCAATCCTGCACCACTTGTCCTCTTAGTCAAGAGTTACCAGCTCATTATTCCAAGGAAAACTCCCAATGTGTATGTGGTTCCACCTCGAAATGCTAGTGAACAAAACAACTCTGTCCCCCACCTTCCCTTCTCTATTACACAATCCCTCAAGAAATCTAGTCACCTCATTATATGTAGTCATTCACCTTCCATGTTCTCCAACATCCCCTATCCCAGGCCATGCATCCCTTGGAAAGGCTTTCTCGCATCGGAAGGTCAAACAACCAAGGCATATACCTAAATCAAGACCATCATACCGGTCATAGCATTCTCATGGAAATCAATGGACATTATTGGATATTAGTGCCCCATAATGACCCTCCTCCTAAATTCTCTACTAGCATATTGTTGCATGTTTCAATTCCTTTCACTACTGCTACTAACATTCCTTGATAGAAAATTCCAATCACCCAAACTAGGAATTCCCATGGTCTCTTTTACCAAGAACATAACTACCATTAGATTCAAAATAATTGGAAATAAATTCACATGATACCTCATCGGTAGCTCGTCAATGAGGTATACATTCAATTCCCTTCACTTCTAATCGTGAGAAGTCAAATTGGCATCTTTAACTAAATCATCATGTATAAACATATCACATCTAGTTAGCTCAAAATGAAACCATCATAATAAAAATCATATATCGCATCTAACAATCATAAACCATAATAATAGCTGAGATACATAATAAAACTAAAATAAAATATTGATACTTATCCTTTGATCAGTCCTTAGTTTCTACCTTTATCCTTTGTCGTTTACATATGCACACCAGATCAGTTTCCACACCCAATAAACACCCAATGCCTTCTCTCCAACCATGTACACATACACATTGTATGAATCACACACATACAACCACATAAAACATACAAGTCCACAAAGCACATGCACCTACACCCAACATACAACACATACTCGTACACCAGGTGTACAACTCAACGTATACACCTAGAGTTGGTGTACAACACCACACAATACTTACACCTACACCTAGTGTACAACACAACACAATACATACACCTTACAACCGGTGTACAACACAATATAGATACATACATAGAGTACAACACAAAGAATATGTATGTCATGATACCATGAGTATGAAATGCACATACACAGTGCCACACTTACACAAAAGAACATGTACAAAATGCACCGAATACCACATGTACACAGCACCACCTACACTATGTGTACACAACATCACATGCACATGACACCACCTACACAACATGTACACACTGCAACATGTACACTGCACCATCAAAACAATGTATACACAACATCACATGCACGACATGTACACAACACCACCTGCACATAGCATCGCGTGTACAACATATAAACAATACCACATGTGTAATCATACACACAACAACATATGTACATAGCACTACATGTACAACATGCACACAAAACCATATGTAAATAGAGCTGCATATACAACATGTACATAGCACCATATGTATACAAAACCACATATCCAACATGCATGTAGCACCATTTTCACACAACATCACATATCCATCATGCACATAGTACAATACGTACACAACACCACTTATCTAACATGTGCATAGCACCATCTATACCCAAAACTACATATGCAATATGCACACAACACCATATATACAATAGGCACACAACACCATAGGTACAATCACTGAATATAGAATATGCACAACATATGCACAACAGTAGCACTGCACATCCAAAACCACATTGTCTCTACCAAGAAAACTTATTTCCAGCGTCTCTCCACCATCCATGCTTATCCTAACATGCCGCTGATCATGTTGTTTTCATTTTGCTGATGTATCTCTCCGGATTACCTATCCATAACATAAACATAAGGATAATAAAAACACACAATATCAACTCATATCCACATGATATTGACTTCGTAAATTTGTCAAGGCTACTCTTCCCACTTGATTCCCCATAAGACCACGAATCTCTTTGATGTCATTCATTTGGATAAGAAATCATTGCTCCACAAGAATGATCCCTAACTACCCTGACATCTAGTGACATGGATACATACATATATATAAACATTAGCATAAGATAATGATGATCCTATGAGACAACAACATACATATGTACATATAAACGTTAGCATTAAAAATCATTATTTATGATGACCTTGTCATACAATATGCATACATATATACATATATAGACATCATCATAATCATGATCACAACATAATTACCAAATAACATAAGGTCAAGGTTAAGAGAACTTCCTTTATCCATTCACAACATGCACAACATTGAGAACAAGAGTTCCCAACTTAGCCAAGGCATTTGATGCCTCAAATCCATTTACTTTACCTTTCCTCATTATTTTTCACGTGATTGTTGTACCACCATCCATTTACATCAATGGACCCAACCAATCCAACTAGCTATCATATTCTTATCTTCAACTACCATTATACATGCATCGAGCTTCATCTAGGCCTTACATTACCCGTTGGGTTTCATTCAACTCTTCCCAAGCTCCATTAACTTTCTCCTTTCCAACCAATTCCCAATACCCTCAAAACATAAAGGAAAGAACAAGAAACAAACAATATGAAAACCATGAAACACCAATAGCAACATGACACCACAAACGAAGTGGCAAAGACTTACACTAGACACAATCAATACCCATAAATCAAGCTCAAACAAATCACAAAATAATGAAGGCACAAAAATCCAAACAAACACCATGACTCAACCCCATGGGTTCCCAATGCCTCCAAGGGTAATTCAACCTAAGACTTCTTGAAGATCTCATGGAAGTGTCTTTTGCCATGCAATCCCTCATCATACCACCATAGCACATAAATGTCAGTATATAAATAAATATAAAAACATATTGGTTACCTTACCTTGTTGTACCCAACATGCTAACTTGTAAATGAACTCGTATATATATAATCTCTCAAGGGACTCCATTCCCTTGATGAATTCAACCATAGATGAAAAGTAGCTTAATATATCTATCAAATACATGTTTAGGAATATAACATATATCCACATAATATCAATCAAAATATAGGTTAAGAAGACTTCATGGATTCAAAGAATTCATTCATTTGGAATTGTGGTTTCCAAACATAGCCAAAGGAATTCTCACCCAATTCCTTTATTTTACCTTTACCTTGCCACATCGTCCAATAGATAGTTATATAAAGAAATCAACTATTACCTTGTCATACTAATACCAAACACATATCCTTGCAATTGTTTACACATGTCAGCCACATGTTCCAAGAATAAGAACACCATGTCTATTAATTATATCAACCTTTTCCAAGACTAACAACCATGTCATAATCAACTAATAGTCATTACTCATACTACTACAACTAGCACTTACCTACACTCAAGTGCATAGCAGTTGTCTTAACACATATGTGTTAGTACAATCCTCTTAAGACAAGATCGTTCCTTCACGAAATCTTATAGACACATACTCATATCGTGCAAGTAATTAAACATTCAGACAACAGATAGATCACATAATAGACACCAAACACTCAAACACCAAATAACCTACATAATCAAACATTTAATACCAAATAGACGACATAAGAAAAATCATACCTTAATGTATCTCAAGGGAGGCTATCTTGTTTTCACGACGAACCAACATTAGGATGATATATATAAAATCAATAAATTAACACAATAACCATACTCATCATGCATATTACCACAATGCATACAACAACAAGTTACTATCATTCACGACTATCCAATGCATATGCATTTAAACACACTGATTAATTAACGTTTATCATACATGTAACCACAACAACCATGGACTTACAAACATGTGCATTACCCTAATGTTTATAAAAACCATTAAGAAACATACATGCATGCCCACTATACAAACCCATATAAAGATCTTCTCTTACCCCGAGGTCCAGCATTTCAACCTCACTTTCTATGTCTCCTGCTCTATCTCAGCCAACAAATTAGCATCATAACAACAAAAAGCATTATGATGACATAAACTACATATAATGACCTCACAATGAATGTGCAACCTACTATACATCCATAACTATAACCATGACAATGCATGAATAAAAACATATAGAAACTGACAAGCATAACAAATTCTTATACAACAAACATGCATTGATGACTAAATCATCCTAACAACAACATCATCAACTCCTACATGGAAACAAAACACTAACAATGACCACTACCATGCATACATAACAAGCACATATAAAACCTACATGCATGCATGAAAAACACATTATGCCCATCAAGTCTAAAGTGCTGAATCCTGAACCATGCTCTAGTACCACTTTGTAATGTCATCCTCCCACATTTACCCAAGTTACTGACCTACTGGGGTAAGCATGTGACAAAAGGTTACTATGCAATGATTCAACCTCATAAATCACCTTAAGGAAGCGGAATCGACAAACCAAAACCCTTAATGACTTCCCTGTTAGGTGTTATAAGCCCTCCAAGGGATAAACCACCCTTCTAGGTGAGTACACCCTAAATTAAATCTCTTTTTTTAGTCCCCTGGTCTCCCAAACACTGGAAAAACATTGCCTATTTTTTTTAAAACCCTCGAGTCGCATGCATGTTGCCTACAAGGGAGTGACTAAAGTATTTTTCACCTAGTTTTGTGTGTACAATCGTGAGATTTAAGCCACTGTTTCTGGCTAGCATCCAAACGTCTAGCTATAACTTAATGAAAATTTCTAGAACCATGAATGAAACAAAGAAAAAGCCTTCCATACAAATATTAGACAAGAAATTTACCTAACAAGGCCTAGCCATGATAGATGTTTCATTAAACATATCATGAACATGAAATATATAGGTCATAAACACACATCTAAACATAAAGGTCTGATACTTATCTAAAAATCACCAAGAAGGTCTAGTTCCTTCTCATAATATATGCAATAACGTCTATTATGTCATACATTCATCATTCATTCATTTACTAATCAAAACGTGCTGACATCCATAACGAAACTCTATCATAAACCATAATTATAACCAATATGTTGATGGGCCTCCACATTGGACATAAATTAAGGTCCATTTGACCATAATTCTATACATTAAACCTCTCCTTTTGCATTAGATGTAATATTTTTAACTTTAATATGTTCATTAGGAATGTTTAGAGATAACTGCATATTTGTGCCTAATATTATTTATTTTTGTAGATTATTGTGAGAATATTGGGCAAATTATGAAGATTTGGAGGAGGTGATAATCTAGGAAATTTATCCCTACTGCAGGAGGATAAATATTCAATAATAAATGAACAAAATACCATGAAGTTATTGACAAATTTTTGAGCTCCACTGATTGAGAAAATCTAGGAATGTGTTCCTTGTCATTTAATGCAAATTCCTAGTGTTGGGAACTAGATCTATTGGTCGAGGGATTTTGGAGGGGAAAAATTATTACTTGCAAGGAGAATTGTTCCCCATCAATTTGTATAAGTACCAATTCTAATTTTCCTCTAGAGGCATGTATTTATCAATATTCTTGTGGAGAAAATTTGTATTTAGCAGCTTCACTTTCATTTCTAGCAAGGATGTACTTGGATTAGTTCAAATAATGAAGTTTAGTGCCATTTTTAGCTTGTAATGATTGGTTTCCTTCATAGGACTCTGATTTTCCTTGGGCTTGGCCATACAGGGAGCCTCAGAGGTCTCTTGCACAATTTCTTTGCTTCCTTTGAATATCTTTTTCACTTGTATCTCTTATTTTTTCATATACTATTCATGTTCCTTTGTTATAGGTTACATTGGTTAAATTATTTAAGTGAGTTGTTTTCTAATTTATTTACATATTTTCAAGAAGGATGAAGCCTTATAAAAAATTTGGAAATTTGTATTCATCATTAAGCTACTTGGATTGGTTTACTAGTTCACAAATCTAGAATTTCTGGAAATCCTTTTTAGCAAAATAGTAGTAATTTTCTTCTTTTTTCTAGAACTTGCTAATGATATTCATTTGAGTTTATTACACGTATTGGGTGAAAAAAACATTGAAGTTAATAAAAAAATTCATCCAATAGTATTTTCACTTGATTAGGTTAGGCATTTTGTAGGTTAACTAGCTCATTAGTTCTTGAATTTCCAATTTTTAGAGTGGTAATTTTCTGCTATTTTTTACCACATGTTAATAGGGGTATTTTGGAGTTATTCCACTTGTAATGGAGTCCTAATACATCCTAATTAATAATAATAAAAATTCCCATCCCATTGTCATCTGATTTACCTAGGAATTTGGCAAATTATCTCCTCCTATAGAAAAACAGGGCCTCATATAGAACCTCCTGTAGTACATCTTGTAACACTCCTGTAGCACGTATAAGCTTGACCATATTTGCTATAAGAGCTTAGTTTTTTCTCTTAAGATTTAATAGTGACCCCTAGGCTCTCAAACCATGATTGGTGAAAAATAAACATGACTTGGGACTTTCCTTTCTACAAAGTAGATTAAGCCTATTTCTTTGAATTCATGCTCTTAGGATTTCAATTACAAATTGTTGTTCTTGAACAGGATTACTTTATTTTTAAGGAAACATTCCACCTTTTGTAATTCGAGTATTAATTTACATTTTTCAGGTACACTAATGTTTAAATTTTTTCATTTAGGTTAGTGTTTGATTTCATGGTATTCAGTTCATTGCACAAGGTCAACAAAAGGACACATTGCATGCTACACATATAGTGCCAACACATCTTATGTTTCTACAAACCCCAAGTTGATAATTTAGGTTGGTAGCCTTTGTATTTGCATCATTCTTGTTACAATATTCAGGCTCATCACTTTTTGGCGTTGTTTTGAGGGAGGTGTCAAAGCATGCATTTTTTCTTCCCTAGTTGATTCATTTTTTTCACATTCTACAAAAACATGAAAAATTTTGGCATATTGGATTGCATTAGCATTCTTATTCAAAAGATCATCCAACATCATACCCTCCATTTGACCACATGGTGTAGTAAGAACTACATCAACATCCACTTTTGTAGGTAGATGAAATGGATGGAGATGACGACAATAAAGAAGACCCTCTTGGATTTCCCATTCAAGATACCGATATCAGTGTTCATATGAAGAATATCCCTCAATCTTTCCTTCCCAAATTCCATGGTATGAGGTCATAGTGTCCAAAAACCTTTCTCTTTGAATTTGAAATCCTTTGTAGATCTTATGGTTACATACTAAACACTTAAAAATTGAGATTGTTTTTGGCAACATTGAAGGATAGAGCTCTTATATGTTTCACTAGTTTAGGGACTAATTCAATAAGATCATGTAATGATATGCAAAATATATTTCTATAAAACTATAAATATCATGAACTTAAAGAATAAATATTTAGAATGATTCAAAAATAATATGGGAGCATTGAGGATCTCATAGAGATATTTATGTATAATGCTAAGAGAGACAAATTGCATCATTTAGGATTTGACACACTAAAAACCATCTTACTTAGAATAATTGGGGGTGAGTGGATTGATATCCTCGATCTCAGAGTAGGGGTGATGTATACCAATTATCATTTGAAAAAAATTGTGAAATATGAAAGTGCATAGAAATAGGAAGGGTAAGAGTAAGTAAATCAACATTAATATTGGTAAGTCAAGCTGAGTTTGGAAGTTTTCTCGATAACTTTAAAGCATAATTTCTTAGCAATCTAAGCGAACAAGTAGAAATTTTAAGAATGCAATTTGAGAAAAAATAAGATGTTGATATTTGTATTCTCCATGAAGAATCACAGGCTATTAAATATTTCTCATCATTAGCAAGGTTGAAAGAAGTTTACCAAGAGGACAACAGAGTAAGTCAATCCCCAAAGAAGCTATGTTATGTAGCTCCAAGAAGACCATGGAAGCCTAGTCAGCCTCGTATGATAAAATAAGCTAATCAACAATTTCAAGCTTAAGCACATTCATCTCAAAGTAATTGGAACACACTCTTTCCATGGAAACGTTGCCCATTTCTGTATTCAAGCTTCTGTGATCCATAATGAATTAAGTAGTCTTTCGGTAGAAATCACATAAGAGAATTTTTTGGCCAACGCGTTTCGAACCAACATGTGTGGTTCATCGTCAAGACTAGATGAAGAGGTAGACCATGGGAAAGACTTAAATAGAGAGCAATGTGGATACATAATTTCAAGTAATGGCTATATTCGAACAATAATATTTAAATTATAAATATTAATTTATTAATATATTAAAAACAACATTATTAAGTAACGGCTATATAAAAAATGGCTATATTTTTGAAAAAATAGTTAAATTAATGATATTTATTTCAAGAATTTATTAAAAATTATTAATAGGCAATTGGCTATATTTAAA
Organism: Pinus taeda; assembly: GCA_000404065.3. Taxonomy (NCBI): domain Eukaryota; kingdom Viridiplantae; phylum Streptophyta; class Pinopsida; order Pinales; family Pinaceae; genus Pinus; species Pinus taeda. Next base: position 20,424 of record APFE030371076.1, on the reverse strand, counting down.
CTGGCTAGTTTTTGAAAAATAATATTTAAAACTAATTAAAAAAAAAAAAATCAAAGTCCAAACTTTAAGAGGGGAGTCAAAAAATTATAAAAATAGTGAAAACCCTAATCGAGACAAGATGCATTTGATAAATAAAAATAATTAATGCAAAATAAATAAAATAAAATTAAAAATAATTACATTGGAAAAATAAATAAAATAAAACAAAAAATATACACAAGTCATATATTATATATATATATATATATATATATATATATATATATATATATATATATATATATATATAATATATTATATATATATATATAATTAAAAAATGAAAATAATAAATAAAAATAGAAACACACACACACACACACATATATATATATCCCAAGGAAAATAATCAATAAATAAAATGGGTCAACAATAAAATATGGGGCTCAGGCCCATTAAACAAATAAAAAAAATACTAAAAGGAGTTAAGAACGAATAGGATAATAAAATACATAAAAAAACACGAAGGATCAAGAAAATAAACTCTAATGAAGAATAAATCAACAACAAATGCTATAAAAATGGTGCCAATACCTACATAGATAACCAAAGAAACAAAATAAATCTCGAAAAGAAGCCTAAAAAACTAGGAGGACAGGACAGGGACCCAACTTCTATTAATATTCCAACCATCATCTCTTTTCAAATTATTGGGTCTTTTTTCAATTTCTAGGGCCTATCTCAATTTACAATGATGGAAATGACTAACCCTAGCAATGACTTGGGCCTCCTCAATGTAGATGTCATGCTTAGATTTATCTGCATGCTCTACCAAAGTAGAGGAGCGGGTCCTGCCATGCTTTATGTCAGCAACATGCTCACGAATCCTTTGATTAATTGAGTGACTAGTATCACCAATGTAGAGAGTACTACAAGAGCATGGGATAATGTAAACACCCTTCATATTCTTGGGGTCCACTGGGCCTTTACAGATCTAAGGGAGCTTCGAATGGTATTTAAAGGCCTAAAAGTTGAAGCCACCTTATGCTTCCTTAGGATCCTTGCAATCTTGTCAATGGTCCCTTTGATAAAAGGAAGATGAACACAAAAAAATTGATCCTTGGTATATTTCTTTGCACTAGGACCTTTTTTAGCTCTAAGGAAAGCCTTAGTACATTATTTTCTACTATACCCATTATTAAAGAAAACACTTAGGAGATCTGCTTTCTCTTCCTTGATATGGTTGTCATCAGAAACTCTTAAAGCTCTAGTCACTAAGGTGTTGAGAAAACTAAGCTTTTGAGTTGGGAAATGATGAGTATTAGCATGAACATATTGTTTTGTATGAGTTTTCTTACGATATACTTGATGAGAGAAAGAGCCATCATCATTCCTTGAGAGGAGGATATCAAGGATTGGAAAAATACCATTACATTCAAAGTCCATGGTTAACTTTATAGAACTAGATTGATTGTTAAGATGGAGGAAAAATAGTTCCAACTTTTCTTTACCTTGGGACTAGATGACACAAGTTTCATCCACAAACCTCTTCCATATCTTAAGCAGAAGATGAGAAGAAGCTAAAGCCATTGATTAAAAATCCTCCATGAACTAAATAACTAGCACAAGGGAGAGGGGGAATCCATGGTGACACCAAAAGTTTGCTCATAGAATTCCCCATCGAATGAAAAAAAGTAGGAGTAAGACAAATAACAACTAAATAATCCGTATCAGGATCTGTGATGCGCTTAATGACTTTGATGGCCTCGTTTATAGGGATATTAGTGTAGAGGGAGACCACATCAAATCTCACAAGCTTGTGATTAAGATCAAGCTAGAAACTCTTTAACTCATTAACAAACGATGCAGATTCCTTGACGAAGGATTTTGTATGGCCAAAAAGGGGCTTAAGCTTCTTGGCTAAATATTTAGCAAGAAGATAAGTTGGCCCTACATTGTGTTGATAATGGGTCTCAGAGGATCCCCTTCCTTATGAATCTTTGGCAGACCATCAATTCTAGGGGTAAGAGGGAAAATTTCAATAAGCTTATGACTAAATGTGTTGACCGAGCTACTAACCCTTATAGCAAGAGCCACACTTTTGGAAATATTCTTCAGGGGATCCTTGTTGAGTTTCCTGTAACTCCTTTTATTATGGAGGTGGTCCAACATCTTCTAACAGTAATCATATTTATCAAGAATAACCACAGTACCACCTTTATCGGCTTTCAGAACAATAATATTCTTATTATTGTTTAACAATTTGAGAGCATCAAACTTAGGTTTGTTGATGTTGTTCTTGGGGGGATTTATCTTTCTATGGACAGTCGCACAATCTTGATGAATGATATATTTAGTGATGTCCAATAAGTCTCTAATACCATATTCAATGTCACAGATGATATCGTTGACCAGGATCTTTCTAGAATCAATCCATAACCCAAAAGAAATCTTGGAAACAAGGTTGATAAGGAAATTACAGGAGCAATCCATAATATCCTCAATATTTTCCTCAATATCATCCATACCCAAATTCATGCTATCCATACCATCCACCTCCACCAAAACCATAACATCAACCACATCGATCTCAAAGATCCACTCCTACTCAGCCACCTGTACCACCATTTCCAAACCCACACAAGGAAGTAGCCCGAGCCACTTACAATGTTGAGGTACCACACTTCCAAACATCTCCTCTTGATCTAAATGGAATTCATCTTATCCTAGGAAGAGTATTGAAGAAAATGATTCTCTTTATGTCATTGAAGGGAAAAATTTAGAAAAAGAAGATCCAAATGAGAAGACCACAGAATCATGGGTTGCACTTGATGAAGAGAAAACATCAGAATCAGAGATTGAGAAAGTTCCCTCATGTTTACCATTAGGTTCTCCATGTGTTCAAGAGAATAATCAACAAAAATAATAAGATGTGAATGTCATGGTAAAAGAAGACATGACAAATGATCTAGATGATCATGCAAACTAAGGGTGTGAAAACTATATTGAGTTTTGGTTCCATAAAATCAATACGATGGAGCATCACTCTCTTCTCCAACAATACTTGATATCATCAAAGTCAAAGAATTTGGTCTGTAAAATTCAGGTACATGTCAAAGAACATATTTCAAGCCCACACATGAATTTATTTGTCATCTTGATGTGCAAATGGCTCCATTGGAAGTATTCCTATACTTGGAAGAAATTTTGTTTTTTCAAGTAGAGTACGATAGAAAAAATAAATGAAAAAATGAAAAAATAGAGGAAAAATAAAATCTCAGATGAAAACTTCCTTTGAGCTGCATGAGATTGGCTCATTTATTGAAAACCTCCATGAGGTGGTCAATGGGTTGGAAAAAGGGAAAAAAAAGAGAGAAAGAAAAGATCCTAGGAGAAAACCTCCTTTAAGGAACGTAGGAAGACCTACTAGTTGAAAGCCTCATTGAGGGAGCTATTAGGCCTAAAGGAAAAAAATAAAAGATGAAAAAAATCATTTTCTCCATGTATCTCTCTCTAACAAATGTCATTGATCTCCAACCTTTGCAAGCAACAAGAATAGGTTGGCACCAAAAGAAAGTCTCAAAAACCTAGTTAAAGAAATTCAAACTTGGGATTTCGCCTCCTTTACTCAGATGCTTCAGCACAACCAAGGCCATGTCAATCCATCACCCTCATCCATTTTCACCATCAACCTATCATTTCTATGCCTTTCCCATTAATTTTCCTCATTGTCCTAAAATTCTGTTGGAGGGTTTTGTTTTGCTACAGGAGGTCAAAATACATAGGGCATAAAATTGTTTTTACCATATATGGAAAACCATTCATCCGTTGGCTGAGTTATTTCATGGGGATATGCATACAGATGATGGTAAAATTCTCAAGAAATTTCAGCATATTCCAATGCACAGTTTTCTAGTATTCAACCTCCATCACCCTCAACCATTTTTAATCTTTCCCAAGATTTGTGCATCCATTGGCCAAGATGTTTTATGAGGTGGTGATTAAGGATGATGGAAACATTCTCAAATAATTTTAGGTCAATCCAGTCTGCCATTTGGGATATTTGGATAAATCAATTCTACTACAGGAGAGTTTCTTGAAATGCTATAATAGCAACGAAAAGTGCTATAGGAGGGAGATAAACTTGCAAAATGAGCTCCAAAGGTCCTATTTTCCTTCTGAAATGTTGGGAGAGGTCCACTCAAATTCCTTCAACCCAATCACCACTCCATTCTTCGAAATGCATCACCAAGATTCCACCACTAACCACACATGAAAAAACACACAAAAATGCTTTTGCCTTCATATTTTTTTTTCCTTTCCCACAAATTTCACCACCTTATGAAGATGTTATTCCTATCCCTAAAACCCACTAGCATTTTTCCAAGTCCCTTAATGTAGTGTGATATTGTGAGAAGAAACTGAATGATTGTTATAGGAGGAAAGAATTCTTGTAGCAACATTCGTAGATTCATTAGAAAACATGATACAATGATTTTTGTTGCTTCAAAATGAAGAGATAGCCATGCCTAAATCTTGAGAAAGCCACACCATCCCTAAGGAGTAGTTGTAAGGTAACCCATCGACTCCAGTAACAACAAATCAATAATTGGAGAGACACCTACAAGAAAGAAAGTTTCCATCAGTCAACTACATCATGTGAATACTTGCACACAAGAAAATAAAGGAAATTAGCACCTCCAGAGGACCATGGATCGATCATCAACTCAGCAGCAACATTCATGCCTCTCCAACAACCATCGATTAGGTACACATATGAAATATTTTTCACTTCTTCCCTAAAGCGTGTTGTGGTTATAAATTTGTTGCAATTCATAAGAGATGAGGTTTTATAAGCTAAGGATGGGTCAATAGTCTCGACTACCCTAAAGAAGTTACGTGAAACTAACTCCCTCACACATGCAACATGGAAAATCCAAATTTAGAAGGGTGATAATTACGAGGAGTGGGGAGAATAGTTAAAATAGGAAATTTGTGCAAAGGCCAAGTCACCAAAGCACTCTAAGCCATTACCACAAGATGGAATAAAATTATGAGGCTAAAATTCACTTAAATAATTACTCATTCCCAAGAAGTAGTTGGAGAAACACATCAAGGTACAAAAGGATGTGATAGATGCTACTAGAGTCTGCATAGGGTGCCATCGAAGTTTCTATAGGCTGAGTCTACAGGCACTCCAGGAGGTGTTACATTATTGTGTAAGGTGTTACAGGATTGCGTAAAATGCTACAGGAGGGCCTAGAATGTTATAGGAGCGCTAAAGATATGCTATAAGGGTGAATTAAGAGGAGAAAGGAACCAAATCAACTAGGAATTAAAAAAAAAAAAACCCATGAACATGAGAGATTAATCTGGAAAAGGGTAAGTAACATCCTCCCTCCTCACTTTCCATACAATTGCATAATGAAATATACCTGCTACAGGTATTCTGCAGCTAAAACCTAAAGAGATAAATTCCTTTGAAAAAATGTTTTCTTATATAAGAGGGGCAAGGCAAGTGTAGAGGAAGTCTTTCACTGAGATAGGGGGTATCATTAGTCTCTTTCTCTAACCAAAAATCAACCACCTTATCTCTATCTCTGCACTCTAGACTATTCAAAGAAAAATCTTGGAAATTCCATTCAAATAATTTAAGGAGACAACAGTAGGATCCATGGGGCCAAGGTTTCAACCAAAGGGGAAGGAAATTTTGACACACATGAGAAGGCCAACCACTAGAGTAGGCATAGGTAAGTAGCTCAAAGCACAGATGACCCTTCCATAGGATAAAATAGAGTTGCTACAAGAGAAACTGGGTTGTTATAGGAAGGGACATATTTGTTACAGAAGAAGATGTTGTGCTACAAGAGAGCCTAGACAGCTATGAAAAGTTTGATTTTGAGAAAATGTACCCTATATTTGAAGAGGGACATCTAAGAGAAGGATTGGGGGTAATGCTTTCCCAAACTTTTCAAAATAATAGTGAAAAATCATGGGGGAGTAATTTCAATTGAAGAGAGTCCATAGCCTCATCAATGATGCTAATTATCACATATGTTGTGGAGAATGTGTTGGGAAAAATACTAGGGGGGTTGGTGAATTAATATTTTAAAAATCAATTAAACCTTTAAATTTTATGATTCATATTTTTGTATTCTATTGTCATTAAGTAAACTAACATATGTATGCTACTATGATGAAGGGAAACAACATATATCCAGTTAGCTAACTTTTCATATATTACATCATATGTTCTACTTTAACCTGTATATCATTACTTAATTAGCCTTTAATTAAACAATAACCATGATAAATAAGAGAAAAATAAGCCATCACACATAAGAAACACATGAGGACATCAATATTAGGTGGAAATCTAAACTAGGAGAAAACCATGGTTTTCGTCATCTTGGTATTCATCTTTTATTATAAATGAAACCATATTACAATCTTATACTAGCACAGAATCATACTAGTACATGGGCACCCACCTATAGAATGCTACAACCTTCTCTCATTCTGTAGCCCCACTAGAAGGTAGCTCCAAACCCCTAATCTCGTTTACTGGCTTCCAACAGAAGGGAGCTCCAACCCCATGATCTAATTCACCAGCTACCATTAGAAGGAAGTTTTTACTTCCTCACTAAAGGTTCCAACCCTCAGCACCTTTGTAGACCATGTTTAACAATATTTACTACTGGATCCACCTGATCCGAAACATCAAACCTATAGGCCACTTTTTATCATATTTTCATACTAGACCCACTAGCATCGTTTAATCCCAATACCAAATAATAATTCTCAAAACAAATCATTGTATCAAATAACTCAATAATTGAAACAATTGAATCGTGAAAGAAATCAATGAATCTTAATTAATCAATATAACTAGATCCAAATAAACCAAGATAGATCAAATCAATGCACAACTACTCATTAATAACCCACAAACTATTACCAAACATAGAAACTAGCTGTTGCTACTGGAAACCTTGATCAACAATATGTCAGAATATATATGTTATTTTTATGAGTTATACCTATGTATGTATGTGATTCTTCTTAAGAGGACCTGTGTACAATCTCAAAATGCTAAACAACTGATTCTAAATCACTGTCACTTTGAATCACTCACTAAATAACATATTGAACCCATCACAGATTACTAAACCAGATATAGATCATCACATAGTAGAATCATCTCTGGTCAACATATCATGCCATCAACAATTTAACCCAACCAGAATTGTCAAACACAAATTATCATGAGAAATACATCATTGACAAACAAAAAAAATCATAACAGAACTGATCAAACATCAATAACATGTCATACTACAAAATGCTAGTAGATGTACGTGATTATTATAAATCACTTCTGTGTATGTATTCACTTCTCATTCACGAGACCTGCATACAGATCTTTTCGTACTAAAGAATATATATGCGACTACCCACAAGAAGAACTGCGTATGTACACGACCTGTCCATGACATACATGCGTACAGATCTATAATCATTGAATCATGCCTCCATTGCAACCACAAAGGATACTTCGCAACCCTTAGTATCACATGTTCATGTCATAGTATCATTACCATCGCAATTGTATCATTTTTAGTCATAATCATAAAAGATCAAGCAGGAATGTTTATTACTCACTATAATGCTTTCAGATCTATCAAATCTAAACCTTCTTCATGCTCTTTGGTGCACACTTGTTTTAGATGAAATCATTCATATAAAATACAAAAATTTCACGCAACACGTGCATGTCCATCTCCTTATATAGGTTAGGCCTTAGCCAATACCTTAGGAATTTCACTTAGTAATATCAATGGTATTCTTTGAGCAGATCAAATATTAATTATTGCGCTCATTACTATGGGAAAATACCATGATAATTACCCCTAGTAATGAGAATAGCATGGTGTGGAAATTGTACATGACTTTGCTTCACCATACCTGCATATGTACATGGATTCTCTTCACAAGAACCACTTATACTTTCCTAGACGTTGCTTTCATCGTATTTTTGTCTCTAAACTGATATTCCTTTCTCCATTCTCTCTGTCACATATGTACTAGCCTACATAATCATCATGCTACCATTATGTTGACATCTTTATCAATTTAGTTACCTTCAATAACAATGCATCCGTCATAATTCCAAGAGTCTCCCCCTATGGACTTGATGGAAATCACTTTGGTGTTTGGTCACCACTACCTGTGGATACCTAAAAACACATCTATAGAATGAATATTCTCTTCTCCAAACACCAAGTTACTCTCCCCCTTTGACATCAAGGGTGAAGGGTTGATCAATGTTGAATGAAGACTTATTTTTCACTTTGTAGAGAGGATCATTGTAGGTCCGATGTGTTGAATATGAACATTGGCCATGCTACCCATCAGCATATGTTGAATCTTCAAGAACATTTTCAAGCAAGTACATGACTCTATGACTCAACAAAATATTACCTTTCCTATCACCAAGGACTCATGCTTACATCAATCACCCAACACAGTCGGGTTACATATTTAAGTCAACATTACATCAAATGCCCAAAATGGGATAACATACATAATTGATTTGACCACCAATAGTTCAAACATGACTGAATTTTACAATTATTACATCATAGGCCTTTACATGACCTTTACATCAAGAGACAAATATCATGTTTATGTATATAACCAAGGACAAGGACCTCAACCATGAGGTAGAAAGACCATAATAGTTATCATAGGATCATCAACATAGATAGAAACAATATGAGCAACAACATGCATATTCTCATCAATATGTAAGATAATACAATGTAACTTCATTATCATCAACCTGTGACCAAGTATGCAACATTACGAAATTGTAGAAGCAAGATAAGATTGTTCCATAGAGATTTGTTATCAACTCATCCCCTTGAATTCATCAAGGTCAACTTTCTCTTTCCCTACATACATCAAATTCATATAGATCTTTTGCATCACAACAACATATCTCTTCATGCATCAACAACATTTGTGAGAACCAAGAATATCATCATAAAGTAATATATTACCATGTAGCATCGATTAGTATCACCATGTGATCAAATGTTTCAAGCATCAATATGTGAATAAATATGTAATGTATCTGAGCATCACCCAATAGTTGTAGTAGTAGTATATCAATAACAATCCCCTTATCTTTCCTTTTCCTCATAGGAAACAATAAAATTCTATTGGCCCATTATCTTCATGTAAGAAGAAAAACTTCACCAATATGCAACTCAAGTAACCATCCAACATTGATGAACTATGACATAGAGATAACAATATGAATTCAACATCAGGCATAAGGTTGTGAAATCAAGATTTTTTAGTAACCAATCCCATTGATCTCATATTATCAAGATCAACATTCTCTTCATATGAAGAGCCACAAACCTCAAGCAACATGCCATGTGTAGAATAGCATATACATGTATCATCACCATGTAACATATGAGATAACCAAGAATAACACGATAGGCATCACCCATAATTGCACCATATGAAATCTATGCATAGTTGAAGATATAATGACAACATCATATAAGTAGTGAGTGAAACTCATCATCATCAACTGATGTCAGTAAGGACCATAGTATGCATATCCTCTTCATGCAACTATAACCAACATCTAAGACTTTGGGATCATTAATGATAGAATAGCAACATATTTGACTTCAGCAACATCTACACATCATCATGCAACAAGGAATTCTAAAGAAATCATAATGGCAACAATGCACCATTAGAATCATATTAAATGCTTTTCCTAAACCTATTCCATATATTCACTTTCATGTATGATCATATATATCTTCATCCATCAGTACATCTATCAAGAGAATCATATTTCAGAAACTCATAAATCATCATAAGACAATACTACTTATAAGTAGTATCTGAGCATGAATGAATTGTAACCAACCAATGTTAAAACTAGGAATCCAAAGAATAACTAACTTAAGCATATCATAACTTCTCCTTCAGTCTGTCCCATAGTTTCTTCATCTTAGATAGACATACACGACTTGCTAGAAAAAAAATCACATATGTACATGATTGTCCTTTATGAGATTCATGTACAGAAAGTAATTAGATGAAATATCATAGACACAACTCCCCCTAATCCTATATTATATGTTCATGTTTCACTGTTAGTACATCAGATGCACTGCCAGTAATATAAGCAACATGAATATCAAATCAATATGGGAATAATCATCAAGATATAAATACAACACTGACCGAGAGGACCCGATAATCATATTTTTCTGCTCATGAGTTCATGTACCTCACATCACTTCCATATTCATTGTGAGAAGTATTCTTTTAATAATAATGTATTGTAGTAAGGATCATATTATTTTACTCTAAGTCTGAATCTTCCTCATTTCTACGAGAATTTAGTTCTTTAAACACGTATAATTTGTGTGGATTTTTATATCCTCTTACTATGACTTTTCCAGTTTATTTATCCATAACCCTCCACTTGGTTTATGTTAATACAATTATATTTCCTTTATCTTCCATTTTACCTACACATAGAATATTTTCCTTTATCCCTTAAACTAATAAAGTATCAGTTTCTCGTCTATGTTTATTAATTTTGGCTCTACATTTTCCCAGAACTTTTGTTGAAGCATTATTTCCAAGATTAACCTTACCATATTAGTTTTTCTTGGGAGACTCCATATTACTCTTATCTCTAGTCATGTGATGAGATCATCCTTTCTCTATGCACCACTCATATTCTTCTTCAAACAAGCGCAGAGAAAGACCACACTTATTTGTTCATCTTCTTACTACTTATTATGAGAAATGTTGGTGGATCCATCATTTTCAAGTCTTTCAACATCAATATTCTCATATGATTTCTTCTCATGTTGTCTAAGGTGAACCATATATATGTTCCTACATTCTTTTGCTACATTCCCAAATTTGTTATAAGAATAACATCTTATATGAGCAGAGGAGTCATAATATTTATGTTTCATATTTCTCTATTGTAACCAATATTTTTGTGACCAAATATGTTGAAATTAAAATAATATCCCTTGAAGAAACCTAAGTTCCTGGGAGCTAATGTACTTCTTGTGAGATGAATACTTTCTTCAAACAATTTTCTTCTGCAATTGGCTGCAACATGTCCATAGTTATGACATATAAATCATTCAACATTGTTGATCAGAAGACAAAATCGATTAACACTTCTATAGTTAGGAGCAAACGATTCCCTTTCAATATTTACTTTCCTTGTTTGTTGATCACGTTGACTTCTTATCTCTGTATTGAGCACTTCAGGTTTTGCATTGTTACCCTTAAGATTCCTTTCATTAGCTTGTGAAGTAGATTCTCCTTTTACAGTTTCATGAAAACCAAGACTGGATTTAATGGAAGGAGACCTGTGCTTCTAATAATTTTATAGTACTATCTTGAAATATCAAGTGTTTATCATTTTCTTCTAATTTACCTTTTAGAATTTTTACCTCAACTTCCATTCTTTGGTATTGCTTCTCCTTTTCAAGATATTACTTTCTCATTCCTTCTTCAACCTTTCTTCCATCATCCATTTTCTCCGATAATTTCTTCCTTCATCCCATTCTCTTGTTCTTGAAATTCTTGAAGTAGTTCTTCATTTTTCTTATTTAACTTTTCAAGATCCTTTTTTACAGAAACAATCTCTTCTTCAAGGCCTTCACAATATTATTTATATTCTAATGCAACATTTTATGATTTAATATGATCCTTGTTATCATATGCCTGCAACTTATCTTTAAGATTAATGATATTTTTCAAATCAAGGTCAAGTTTTCTTCTAAGATTAATAACTTCCTCTATTCTATCTTCTTCTGAATGAGTAACATACTCATCTATTGATGCATCATTATTTTCTTTAGAAATGTTTCTTCCGATGAACAATCTGCCTTTGTTCTTCCTTCATGGATTTATTGTAGTTTATCCCATACCTCCTTTGTAGTTGCATAATTCATAACCCTATTTAATGTTGAATTAGGTATGCTATTAAAGATATCACTGAATGCCTTATTGTTATTTTGCACTTCTTCATATGATGGAGTAATTTAGTTGAAGCCATTTCATACTAAATACAAACCATCATGGTTCATTAGATTAGACTTCATCTTTTCTTTCCATTGGCGATAATTATCATTGCTTAACATAGGTATGTCTTCATTGTCCATTTCTTTTGACTTTCCATGATCTTCTGCTTCTAGGGCCAACATTTTTTAATATGTTTTCTCTTTGGAATGCTTACTTTCACTTTTACTCATGAGTGCAAGTTCAGTTGATTCATTCTCATCTTCATTATTAACATTATTATATAGATAAGGAAATGGACCAAAATTAGAACAAAAACCCATACCTAATAGTTCTTTGTTATCGCCTCATTTGTTCTTGATCAATAGAAAGCAAGGTGCTCCCAAAACTAAATATTTGATTACACTTGTAACTATCACTGCATCTAATCTATCACTGTCACTACCACAGTTTTCTTACAACTTCCTCCGTTCTATCATCCTCTTTCCCATCATCCTTGATCCACTCTGTTATGAAACTAGCTCAAGAAAAGATAGAAAAGATAGTTCAACGCCTTAGAATTCAGCCTCTTTGAGGGGGAAACCTCCTTTACATTACATAAATGAACAATTCTTGGATGATACAAATGACAAAAACCTCCTTTCTATATATAGGAGCCTAAGGAGTCACAATATAAACCAGCCGACCTAACAATAATAATATAAAGCCACAAAAATAACAATAGAGGGATTCTATGGGGCACAGTAATAACAATATGGGGGCAATAGGGGCACAACAATATTAAAAAGGGGTATAACTACCATAGTAATGGGGTAATCACTAGTATTATAGGGACCCAACATGCCCCTCTCCTTCAAAAAAGTGTTGTCCTCAACGCTTGAGTAGTTCTGGATACTTCTGTATAAAATTCTCATCCTCCCATGTGGAATCTTTCGCAGATAAGTTCTTCCACTTGATAAGATACTCCGAAATTGATCGATTTCGTAGCTGTCGAGATCTTGTTTTTGTGACTGTTCCTTTCTGTTCCAATATAATTTTTCCTTCCTCATCAAGTTCTGGCAATATTGTTTGAACTGGGAGCTTGTCGCCTATAACCTTCTTTAAACATGAAACATGGAAAACTGGTGCAATCGAGAAGCTGCAGGAAGCTCCAATTTGTATGCCATAGTACCAATCTTTTGCAACACCTTGTACGGACCATAATACTTTGGTGATAATTTATTATCCTTCTTAGCTTGCTTGACGGACATTTTCTTATATGGTTGTAGCCATAGGAATACCCAATCACCTACATCAAA
>APFE030371066.1:160032-177146 GCA_000404065.3 Pinus taeda | reverse complement strand
ATAACAATAGAGGGATTCTATGGGGCACAGTAATAACAATATGGGGGAAATAGGGGCACAACAATATTAATAAGGGGTATAACTACAATAGTAATGGGGTAATCACTAGTATTATAGGGACCCAACAATTATAGACCTTAGTCAACGCGTTTTCCAAAATTTTGTTGAAGGCCTTGATGGTCCCATTTGCTTGCGGATGGTAGGGCGTGCTCCGTTGGTGATATATATGAAATTCCTCAGTAAGTGTGCTGACCTTTTCATTCAGAAAATGAGTTCCCCTATCACTCATGAGAATTTTGGGGCAGCCAAACCTAGTTAGGACGTTCTCGATAAAAAATTTTGTTATTGTTGCAGCTGTGCAATCCTTAACTATTTGTGTCTCGGCCCATCGGGTCAAGTATTCGGTCGCAGTAATGATATAACGTGTGCCTGTCTTTCCTCGCGGTTCAACAGGCCCGATGAAGTCGGTCGCCCATTTCTCAAATGGCTGTAGCGTTATCTATGGTTGGAGTGGCATTTCATCCCTCTGCGACGGTTTACCCATTCGTTGACATACATCACATGCCCGACAGTATGCTTCTGAATCTTGATGTAGGGTGGGCCACCATAATCCGGCGCGAAGAATATTCTGGGCTATGGCACGTCCCACATAATGTCCGCTAGCAACCCCTCCATGTGCTTCAACCAGGATATGTCTGTGCTCCAATTCCGGTACATATCGACGCAATCTCTTGTCGTTGCCCATCTTGTAGAGGTGGCCTGCAATTACAGTAAAGTCTGCTACACATATCACTAATTCCTTCTTTTGTTGAACATAATACCCCTGTAGTGCAGTGCCCGTGGTTAAAAAGTCGATGATGTCTTCAAAGTGGCCATCTGCAATGCGCACAACATATAACTAGGAATCCGCGGGTCCCTCCTCTAGGCTTGTTGCTTCCTCGCCAGTTTCAATTCGAGACAAGTGGTCTGGTCCTGCATTCAGATGTCCCAGCTTTACAACAACCTCAAAGTCATATTCTTGGAACAGTAGCAACCATTGGCAGATGTGCCCCCCCAACACAGGCTTATTCACTAGGTGTTTGAGCGCAGAGTGATCATTGTACATCTTAAAATGTCCTCCGAGCAGATAGTGACATAAATTTTGGAGCACATATACCATCGCCAATCCCTCTCGCTCAGTAGTAAAGTAATTCTTTTCTACTTTGGACAACCCGCGACTTGCGAACGTAATCGGGTGATCAATTCCTTCCGCGCCTTCTTGAGTGAGTACCGCACCCAACGCTATACACGATGTGTCGACATGTACATGAAATTCAATGTCCCACTTTGGAAAGACCAAGATAGGGGTAGATGCCATTTTTTCCTTTAGCATTTCCAGGTTTTTGTTACATTCCTCATTCCAGCAATACGTAGCATCCTTCTTCAATAATTGTTCCATTGGAGCCGTGATCTGGGCGTAATTTCTTATAAACTTCTGGTAGTAGCCTGTGTGTCCCAACGTAGCGCGTAGCTACATTACACTTCGCAGTGCTTGCAAATTGAGTATGACAGTGATCTTTGTTGGATCCACCATTAGTCCTTGCTTACAAACCGCATGGCCTAGAAAGTTCTCGAAAGGGACGAGAAAAATACACTTCTTTAGTTTGAGCGCAATCTAGTGCCAGAGGTAGTTATCCAACATCAATCGTAAGCTCACGACATGTTTCTTAACCAATCCAAATATGGTCCAGTCATCCATCTAGACTTCTTAGAACTTGTGGATAAATTCTTTGAATGCGGCTACCCACAATACAAGACAATATTTCTGGTGCATTCTTCAGCCCAAAGGGCATTACCATATACTGAAAATAGCCGCATTCGGTAGCAAACGTTGTCTTGCTCCAATCCTTTGGTGCAATCTTGATCTGATGGTACCCAAAGAATTCGTCCATGAAGGAGTGTGCTTATTTCCCGCCCACATTTTCTAGTACCTCATCTGTAAAGGTAGTTGGAAATGGATCGTTAACACAAGCATCATTAAGCTTCTGCAGATCTACACAAATGCAGATCTCACCCTTCTGCTTCTTCTCCTACACAACCATAGGACTTACCCAATCGGACTCCTTGACTGGTTCAATTATCCCTGTTGCCAGCATCTTGTCCAGTTCTTCGCGGACCTTGGCTTTGTATTTTGGATTCAATCAGTAAGGTCGTTGTTTCACTAGCTTTGCATTTGGATTCAAAGTTATTTTCATCATTCCTAAGTCTCCTAAAATCCCTTTCAACTCTGTAATATTTGTAGGGAATAAATCTTAGTATTCGCGGAGCAATTCAATGACTTTTTCCACTGTGGTGTCGTCCCAATAGTCTCCAAGTGTAGCATATTTCGGCTCTTCCTTTGTTCCGATATTTACCTGCTTTGTTTTCAACGGTGTCGTGATGTTTGTATCTTCTACCTCGGGACCGCGCACCTGACGACTCCCTTTGGATTCTAGTATATTGATGTTACGCAGGTCATCCTCATCATCTTCTAGTTGTACATTGCAACATGCTAAGGCCTAGCTCAGCTGTCGCAACTAATCCGACGGTACGACTTCTTCTGGTTTTGGTGGTGTTCTGAAGATGGTAGCTTTTACCAACTGTAACGTGTCGTCCACAATATCCATCCATTGATCTTCAAAGAGAAATTTCGTCAGAAACCCTTCGTGCAAGATATCCCACTCGTCGGTGCCAAGTCAGAGCTCTGTTTCCGTATACCAGTTCCTTGGAATGACACCCAGGGTGTGATAAAATAAGTGCACCCATTCTGGTTGAGGCTCTGCACCATAAGCTTTGGTCCATTTGCTCAGGTGTATGCACGGATTTTCTCGTCCATCATATTTCTCCGTTATTCAGAGCATTGGCTTCCTGAATCTTATCTACATCATGCGCCTGCAGCTTCGCTAATCTTCAAAGGTTCCTTCATGGGTACCCCACCATCATGCCGGTGTCGTGCACAATGCCCATTTTAGAGCATCAAACAGTTGGTACTCGGGGACCGTGCTTTCGAATTTAACCAGGAATTCATCTACTTCTGTCAGCCCATCATACATTGGCAGTTCGCGGTTCTGAGCTTTGACACAATACAGGGATTTCGTCATCATATTACAGTGCAGCGTAGTTACCCCCTTCACCTTGTTTTGCCATCGCTCATCCTCTTCGTCTGAATCGTTCGTGCATGAGCTATCGTAATCCCGCAAGGTTCTCCTTTCCTTATTTTGCCTATGTATGGCAACCTTGTAGATACAATCCAATGCATTGTCCCTTTCGTCATTGCGCACATGTTCTATGTAGCGTGGTCCTTCTGTGGGATCTAGCAGAACGACTACTCGGAGTGACTTCTTCTCAAATATCATCTTCCTCTATTTGAGCTCAATAACCCCATTCATGTTAGTGGCCCAGTCTATCCCTAGCAAAGCAGGATACGGGCTACTTTCGTCCACGATTTCAATAACTTCGAAATCTGTCCGGGTACTTGCGCCATCAATATCTACTGTAATTCCTTGCATCCTTCCCATGGGCAAGATCTTCTATTGATTGGCCATCCACAATTTAATAGGTGACCATTGTAGGGTAGGCTTACCCATTCCCAAGTCTGTTTAGGTAATACATTTGCATCCGAACCTAGGTCTAGAATGACCTGATCCATCTCGTAGTCCCCAATATGCACCGTTAATTGCATCTCCCGACCCATTCGTGACACGTGTCTTCCTAGTTTCCGGACTGTGCGAGGTTCACCCCACCCTGTGAACCTATTAATCACTTCTTGTAACCCTCTAACTGCCATGTTGTTGTGAAGCAGTTTTATGCATGTTTCTAAGAAGGTAGTCAACATTGAGGGATACCTGTCTAGCTCAGGTTGATCCCTACTACCTTGGGTAGAGACACCCGTGAAGCTTTCCCTAGCTTCCATATTGGTAACCCCATTGACCCCTCCTATAGCTACACAGCTCCGTAATACCATGTTTACCTTGGGTTTGTCGTCACGTGGTTTGAATCTCATCATCTGCACGTTTTGCGTTGTTGTAGGAGGAACTGCCTTTTTGTCACAGATCTATGCTATCAACATGGGGCAATCTAGCAGCTCATGATCGAATTGCTCACAATAAGAGCATGACACTCGAGTTGGATTGGTACAATCCCATGCATAATGTCTTGGTCCCCCATAGTTGTAATAGATTAGTTGCCCGCGACCCCTTCCTGGTCCCATACTGCCCCGTCCTCGACCCCGTCCTGGGAACCCAATGTGTGCAAACGTCATGCCTGTATCCTAACCTTGCCCCTCAGTCTGCATTTTGTAGGCTAGTGTTTGGTCCATCAACATTCGATAGCTACGACAATCTCTTTCTTCGTGACCCACCGATCTGCAAAAGTTGCAAAAGAGCTGCTGGGGGGTCTGGTTGTATCTTGGCAATAGATGACAGTTATTAGTTCTGTGCTTCCCTCCTACATGACAGATTGCGCACCAGAGCGGGGAAATTGCGCTTGGTCCTACCTGTACCTTTGGTCGCAAGGATGTTGGCCCCCCTGTTACCACAAAATTTACTAAGACCGGACAATGATCTTTATCGTGTCCTTGGCTCCTACACTTTATACACCATACTTCTACCTGGACTTCTGGGCATGGTGTCTGGTCTTGTTTTAACTTTTGTATTTCTAAGCATACATGTTGGACCTGTGCTTAGATTTTCTGAACTCCCAACCGTGGGTCCTGTACCTAGTTTTTGTGCAACCACATTGTTGCCTCCATTGCTTCTGCTTGGGTTGAGATCTTCTGTTGTGACAAGGCCGACTTCAAATATGGCGTTAGTGATGCGATGAACCAAGCGTAGTGTTGTGTGTCCATCAGGGTCATGTTGGCCTCGTGAATAGTGCTTTTTAACCTATGATCCAAATCCCACGGGGTCTCACCAGGAATCATCGTGATCTCTTTGAATCCCACAACTGACTGTGCTTCTGACTTAGGTTGGCTAAACTCCATTTTTAATTCAGTATGGATGTCCGCTATCCCCGCTGTTGGGTTGAGGCTTGAATAGTTCATGTACCATGTTAGCGCGCGATCCTGTAGTGCATTGACTAAGATGGCTTTCTTGATATTATCATCTGCGACCTGCTAAGCGTTCCATATTGATGTTAGTACAAACCAAAATTGTTCCGGGTCTTCGCCTCCTGCTCCTTTGAACATTGGTAACTGAATCGTGCTCACCATAGTTACCCTTGTTCATCCCTGATCCTTTTGATTTTTCGACGCTCACTTCTATCAAGTCCCCGCACTCCACACCAGATGCCCCTTATGCAGATCTCGGTCCTGTCAATGGAACCATTTTTTGGCTTATATGGGCCTGACCCAGGTTCAAAGGAATTATTTAGCCCAACAAATCCTGCATCTACCGGCCCTTTCGGCAACATCCCATGGAGCGCGGACTGAGGTCTCACCCGAGGTAGTAGGGGAGGGTGTTGGAACTAGGTTTCCACACCCTAGGGATGTCTAGGTGTGGCTTGGAGGTTTCACGCACTATTTTACAGCTCCATGCTTGCTCGGTCTTCATAGAGATCCAACTTGATTATCTCTTTCTTATTAGTGCGCTTTTCTATTAGATGAAGTAGTTACCAATTACCCAGGTCTTTAAGGAAACATTTAATCAACATAATTGATTCGCACATTAAAATGAACTCATATTTACATTCATTTAAACCATAAGCAGATTAAATCAAACAGATAGTATGACAGCTTCAGAAGAAACGCAGAATTTTAGAAGAAACTTATCTTTATTTCCACTTTATCTTTCCTACATCCAAATCTGCCCTACACACTCAGCTGTAGGGGTCCGCGCACACACGTACTTACTTTCCAGGCCTCTGAACACACAGCTGCAAAGCCTCTACCTACTACCCTTATCCCTCGACTCGGACTTCCAAACGCTTTCAATCTCTCTACTTCAAGTACCCATTACATTTCATACTTCCAAAAAGCTGTCTTTCCCCCGTAGAGCCTTTCTCTATTTATACCCTTTGTTTTCCTGTGACCTCGCGTGGACCAATTCTATTTATATTTCTTTACATTATTTTCGAGCAGACTACCCTTTGACTCAACCTAATACAATTCACGCTCCGCGCGTTTAGCGGAGTCTTTACCCTAACTTTACCCAAAATATCCGACTTCCTGCCCCCTAGCCGTTGCGCGGGGCTTCCGCTACCCAAAAATGAACTAAGGGAGTTAGAAGTAAGGAGTGATGACTTTCCAATGTTGGAGAGGTTGGAGCTGTGCTCGTGTGAGAAGGTGGAGAATATAGTGGGACCCCATGATGTTTGGGATGACAAAATAATTCTTCAATTTCAATTGTTGGGGATCGAAAGGTGTCCATTGTTAAAGAGATTACCTAGAGGAATGGAGAAGCTCTTCAAATAGTAGAAAAATGTGTCCATCGGTGACGAGATTGCCCAGAGAAATGAAAAAACTCACCAAGTACTAGCAAATTGTTGGAAGAGTTGAGTGGTGGGAAATTTAATTTGGGAAGATGAAAATGTGAAATTAATCTCTCTCATCTTTTCATTGAAGGTCATTGATTTTCGTATATGTTGTCTTTAATAATATCTAAATGTTCTTGGCCTTAAGGGGGCTTGACCCAGGTTTAGAGTGTACTGCGCACCAACAAAACCCTTAACCACTGGCCATTTCGCCAACAACCTGCAAGAAGATCGCAGTCTCACCTAAAGCGGTTATGGGAGGTTACAGAACTAGGTTTCTGTAGCTAGAGGGACACTCCACTATGGTACATATGTGTTTCCTAATGCTCTCTACTTATCTACAAATTCGCATACATAAAATACTTTGCGTTGATGTTTCCTTGATAGATTTGCATTCATCACAGAAGCATAAATAAGGAACAAACATGCATATAAACACATAGAGCAAACACAGAAAAGTTCTTCTTCCTTATTACGATGATTCGTTCTTACATACACTTCTTTGACCTACACACCCAACTGCAGGTGGTCTGTGCACTCATTTGCAGACTGTTTAAATCCTCTGAGCACTCATATGCAGAGCCTTTCTCCAAAACATAGACTACAGATAGAAAATATGTTCAATGACTTCGCATCACTTGTCTTATTTCACTTACTTCAAAAAATCATTAAATCTTCTTATATAGGTTCCATTACTACAAAAATATGGCACATATTATGGAATTGACAAAACAATGACTAAAACCCCAATACCCGTTACAAAATGAGGGGCTTTGACCCACCCCAAATACCTTAGACACCGCGCAGTACATATATAGCTTTGCAGACTCCGCACACTCCGCTCCTCAAAATGCAGAGTCTTTGACCAAAACTTGGACTAAGTTGCGCCGTGCCCAACAAACCCCCAACACTCACGTGTGTCTTGTCCCAAGTCACTCAACTACAACACCCTTGATCTTCGCTGCGATGTCGTTGTAGATTGTGTTGTACTGTTGGAATGTCTCTGCCATTTTCTTTTCCTCTCGTCACACCTCCTCCAACAATGCCTCTGTGGCTGGGCCAACAAACTTCTGCAATATTTCTGTCTCCCTTTTCTTCAATTCTTTGAGCCTGTTGTTGACTGCCTGAGAACGTTGCAGGGCATCATCTTACCATGACTAAGTCCTCTCCTACAAATATTTCTCCTTCCTTCAAAGATCATCTATTTGCTTCTGGAGGTTCTTTCCTTCGGTGATATTGGCAAGCCTTTGCAAGATCAGGAGGGTCTTCAAAAATGGAAATACGTCATCACACCACTTCTACTTCACTTGCAATTCTTCCTCAATCTTATAGATGTTTGGATCCTCCTATAGTGAGGTCCAAATCTTCATTGTGTCATCCAACAATTTCTCGCAGCCTGCCACTGTGTCCGAGATGCCTTTTAACGATGCTTTTAAGTCCTTCTACCTCTGCTCCCACACTTCTGGTGGCATGGCTAGCTGCAGCCTTACTTTCACCTCTGATATCTGCACTTCATACTCAAAATTCATCTTGGCAAGCACGTTCTTCGATTCCTTGATTGCAAGGGCAAGCTTCGCGACCTTCTCTGCTGATGGGTCCTCCTCACAGATCTTCATGTCTGGAACTGTGCTCCAAGTATCTATGATGGATTTTTCCAACTACTGTTGTCGTTGCCATACATTCTCTCTATGCTTAGCCAGTTGCTCCATCTCCTTCTTTAGTGCAACTTTCTCCTTTTCTACCTGTATTGTCAATGCTAAGGTTTGTTATTCCCTCTCCTGTAGCTCAATCGCTAAACTCCAATGGATCTCATGTAGCACCTAAATGGGTAGCACAACAATGTTCATGTTAACACTGCACCATGCTTTAGCTTGTTCTTTATCTTCCAGTGCGTCGAATTGTAGTGCCCCAGCTGGCATGTGCAAAATTCCAACGCTGAAATGTGTCTCTATTCTCCACTTTACCTGTATTGGCTGAGTTTTTTTTTTTTTTCCTGGTTGTTTCGCTATCTGTGGCAATGCCTTCAACTTGGCAATGCCCTACTCCACCTCAGCCAAGATATCTCTAGAACGATCATTGATCTTGTCTCAATGAGGACGAGCGGTATCACTCCTATGGACTTATCTTCTTTCTGCTTTTTCCTTAGGCCCGCCACAGTTGTTGGTACTCTTTTTTTAACAATGAAAGGTGACTCCTCTGATACTCCTACATTAATTACGGGTTCCTCATTCTCTTGCTCTCGCTCTGTTTCCTCTATTTCTATCTCTTCATCCTTCCCACTTTTACATGCACCCTGTGGGGCACCCTTCTCTGTTCCAACCTCTCCACTGGGTGGAGACATCCATTCTTTTGTTCAACATTGTACTACTACGAGAAAATCATCTTCGGTTACTAGGTATGGAAATGAGCATCATGTCCTAATCAGGTACTTCATTGCTTTCACATAGGCTCTGTGGAAGTCCACCTTGAAGTTCGCAATGTGACAATACGACTCATGTAAACTAGGTGACATCCTTGGATGTTGATTCACCACCATGTGTAGAACCATTGACATTCACACAAAGAAAATCCTATTCTTTGTTGTGCATGATGATTCCTTAGTAAACCAGAGGGAAGCATACCTCACCGCTGCATAGATATCCATCTCAATGGATGGAAACTGCAAGTCTTCTGGTTCTTTCCACGCAACTAGCATGATGAGGATTATCAGCCAAGCATAGTGGAACGTCTTCCCTTCTTCCTACACCTCCCTGCAATCTGTCAAAAATTACATGCATAGATAGGCGACCCAGTTAAACTAGATCCATGCACTGCACTATGCGGCCAAAGAAACTACAGTTGTAGGCACCTCATTGGCCATGCACTTCCTCATTATTTTACCTGCCATAATTTTCATGTTGAATCATACCCCTTGATCCTCGATGGAATTGATATCATATCCATGCGATTTCTTGACTAGCCCGAACTTGTCTTTCATCATTTGCGCCATCCCCTTGTCCTTATTTTTGCCCACAAATTCATCTGCAGGGTCTTTTCCCTGGTGAGGCAATGTTATGATTCTTCTAATTAACATCTCGTCAATCGGGATCCTCATCCCGAGACAAAGGCATCCATCATGTACCAATGCAAGGAGGTATCACACACAGGCTATACTGGATGTGCTTCTACCAAAGTGTGGCACATTTAGCATGTTTAAGAGGCCTGTTCTTTGCAATCTTGTAGCCCATTGGTGCGGCTCCAACATTGTGATTCCACTTTCTGGGTATTTTAATTTCTTCAGGTACCTACTTGGCTCAAATTGAGGGTACTTTTTTCAATCATTAAAGACTGAGTCTTCCATATTCAACTGTGGGATCTTCCCTGACACTTCACCATAAAACGACACTTCCTCTAGAAGAAATGGAGTGTATGTGCAAAAATTTCCATCCTTTGGCTCCTTAATTGACTTGGCACTTGGTTTTCTGGGTGGCATGTAAGGTGGGAGCACAGAGGGGATCTCTGCACCTTTTGTCTCCATTCAATGAAATTCGGTCTCTTCTTCACTGTCATTAATATGCTAAGGCATTTCTATTGCATCGACTTCTTTCCTTTCAGTACCGACATTTTCCCCTTATTTTCTTTATTCTTCATGAACACTTCCTTCTGTATTTTCTTTCTCGGGGAGGTTCTTAGTTTTACCCTAGAGACCTCATCTGGTTTCTACTCATGTTTCTTCTATGGTTGTCTTTTTGTAGGTACCTTCTTTCTATGCAACCTTACATGCCTTGGGGACATGGGTACATTCACTACTATGGTTTTTCCAATCTATGCGTCCATTATACCTGCTAATCCTCTTTCTGCAAATACTCTAGCAAGTTCCTCAAAAATCCTCTCAATCATATAGTAACTCTCTTATCTTCACAATTAGACACAACTTCTCAAATTCTCTAGGCAGCAAAGTGTAAAATGTGGTGCAGGATATAGTTTTTATAACAAATTTGAATTCCCGACCCCATCATTGGCTAATATTTTCTCATTTAATGCAGGTATGGAGCTAGATAGAGCCAGTTGTGCCTCATAAATGCTCTTCTCCCGCGCCTCTTAACGACAATTTCCTTTTAATGACAACTCTTTCCTTCCAACGGTCATATTTCCAGTCAACTTCGTCAAACGTTCCTTTTTGGTAGAGTCAACTTTTCTTTGTCTCAACTCCTTAGGACTTCATCATACTCTTGAGTCTCATGTAGTAGTCTTTCATTAGAAAAGTCCCCTTCTAAAGAGTAGTTTATAGTCCAGTGCCCACTTTCAACTATAGGTGGCACTGAGACTTTCATTCTTTCATTCCTTAGTGTGAAGTTCCAGGGATAGAGACGTCCTTGTATACCTTCAATCTGCTACCATTCACTCATCCTGGAATCGGTTAACCACTCAAAATCGCGATTTGAACTGCACCACCATTAGAGACGTGCTTGACGATATATGGTCCTAACCAATTCGTCTTAAATTTTCCTGGGAACCTCACGAATTTGTTTTCATATAAAAGTACTAGATCTCCTTCCCAGAATGTGTTTTTCTTGATGTTCACGTCATGCTAGGATTTCTCCCTTACTTTTTTTACTTGCCGATGAAACTTGGCTATAAACCGACCCTCCTCCAGAGAAAGGAACTATGCCATTCTCTCGTCCATGATATCAGAATCTTCCATATCTGTGAAAGCTGCAATTCTTAAACTAGGCACAATATATTCCATAGGCATGATTTCTTCTTCTCTATATACCAAACTAAAAATGTCTTCCCTATCAAATCTTTTCATGTTGTTCTGTATCCCCATAACACCGCTGGAATCCTTAAATCCCATTCATTTATGTTCACATTGCACACTTTTGTGAGTGCATTCTCCATAATATTATTGAATGCTTCGACTATCCCATTCACTTGAGGATGATACAGAGTGTTCTTTTGGTGGTGTATTTGAAATGATTCAGTTAGTGCCTCAATAGCCTTGTGCAAGAAATGTGAACCTCGATCACTCATTAATACCTTCGGACACCCAAATCTGGACATAATGTATTCAAAACTGAACTTCGCAGCAGTGTCTGTGCTACAATTATTCACTGGTTTTGCCTCGACCCACCTCATCAAATAATTATTTGTAGTGATAATGTATCTTGTGCACATCTTCCTTCCTAGTGGGTTAACAGGTCCAACAAAGTCAATAGCTCATTTTTCAAATGTCTGCAACGTCACTTGTGGATTTAAGGGAATTTCATATGTTCTATATGAACTTCCTGTTCATTGACATATATCACATGCTTGACTAAATTCTTTTGCCTCCTTATGTATTGTGGAGCCTTCTGTCAAGATTTTCTGCACATTGGCCTTCCCTGCATAATGTCCCCCTCCGACTCCTCCGTGGGCTTCTGTGAAAATACTTTGCCTTTCATATTATGGGATTTATCTTCGCAGTATTTCATCTGGTCCCGTTTTATACAACTGCTTTGCAATCAACGTGAAATCTTCTACTTTTACCACCAACTCTTTTTTCTACTACGTAGTGTACTCCAAAGGTGCCATTCCTATGGCTAGATACTGAATAATATCTATGAAGTGATCATTTGCAACCTTGATCACGAACAACTGCATGTCGGGTAGGTTATCTTCGATAATGTTGGGTTCTTCGCCTCTCTCCAACTGTGACAAATGATCTGGACTGACATTCAATCTTCCTGGCTTGACTATAACCTCAAAATCATACTCCTAGAACAAAAAAAAGCATCAACATATTTTTCCTCCTAAAACAAGATTATTCACCAAATATTTTAGTACGGAATGATCAATAAACATTTTAAAGTGCGCTCCCAACAAGTAGTGCTTGAACTTTTGTAATGCATAGACCATAGCTAATCCTTCTCTTTCTATCATAGTGTAGCTCTTCTCTACCTTGGACAATTTTCTGCTTGCAAACTCTATGGGGTGATCAACTTCGCCTGCTCCTGGCTCTGCCAAAACTACACCTAATGCTATGCAAGAGGCATCAACATGTACTTGAAATTCCTTATTCCAATCTGGAAACACTAAGATCAATGTAGTTACCATCTTCTCCTTTAGTCTATCCAAACTATTTTGACATTCTTCGTTCCAATTAAAAGTGACATCTTTCTTCAAGAACTTCTCGATCGGCACAATTATCTCCACATAACCCTTTATAAAATTTCTATAGTAGCCAGTGTATCCAAGTGTCATGCATAGTTGTTTCACCATCTTTGATGCTGGAAAGTGAAAAATGACTTCTATCTTCACGGGATCCACCAACAACCCTTGTTTGCACATAATATGTCCTACCAATATGCCACAAGGCACACGAAATATACACTTCTTCAAGTTCAGTGAAATTTGATGTTTCCTACATGTATTCAGCATAAGCCTTAAGCTCACAATATGCTTCTGTAATAGCCCAAAGACTGTCCAACCATTAAAGTAAACTTCCAAGAATTTGTATATATACTCCTTAAATGATGTGACTACAACTCTAGAAAATATGGCAGGTGCATTCTTCAAGCCAAAAGGCATCACCGTGTACTAAAATGACCCCCACTCAATTGCAAAAGTGGTCTTATGTCTATCTTTTGGCGCAATTCTGATATGATGGTAACCTGAAAACCCATCTATGAAAGAGTAGGCCTCATGACCTCCTACATTGTCCAATACTTCATCTATAAATGGTGTAGAGAAGGGGTCATGCACACATGCATCATTCAATTTCCTTAAATTGACAAAAATTCTAATTTCTCCCTTAGTCTTCTTTTCTTGAACTATCATGGGACTCACCCATTCAGACTCTTTGACAGGCTCAAAGATCTCTGCTGCGAGTATTTTATCTAATTATTCCCTCACTTTTCCCTTGTACTTCGGATTCAGCCTATAGGGTCTCTACTCCAGAGGCTTCACATTAGGTTTTAGAGGGATCCTCATCACTCCTAGGTCCCCTAATATGCCTTTCATTTCAGAAAAATTCATAGGTAAAACCTCTTGGTATTCATGTAATAGTTTTATGATCTTACTAACTGTATCTACATACCAATAGTCTCCAATTGTCATGAACTTTGAATTTTCCTCTATGCCAGTATTCACTTTCTGTGTTTTTACTCGTTGTGTTATTTCCAGTATTTTAGGTTTTTTCCAAACAACTTTGCGATGAACTTTTGATTCTGGTATATCAATGTTGCGTTGATCTTCATCATCTTTGGCAATGATATTAT
Source organism: Pinus taeda (assembly GCA_000404065.3). Taxonomy (NCBI): domain Eukaryota; kingdom Viridiplantae; phylum Streptophyta; class Pinopsida; order Pinales; family Pinaceae; genus Pinus; species Pinus taeda. The sequence continues at coordinate 163,422 of APFE030371066.1, read as the reverse complement.
AACATTTCAATGCATTTTGTAACTGTGTATCCCAATCATGCTGCCTAATTATTGGATCTTCATTCACAAAATTATTTTCTTTGATTATCTGAAGAGTCGAATCTAGACATGGACAATCATCTTCAAAGCTAAATGTCAGTATGAACTCATCAACCAAATCTTCCCAATTCACAACTCCATGGTGCAGTTCTGTTTCAAGATACCAATTCATAGGAATGGTTTCTAGGGTGTTGATAAACCCATGCACCCATTCTTGTTTCATTATTTCTTTCCAAACGGAAGTGCAATGATAAATATGTTCTCGAGGATCAACCTTACTATCATATTTTACTTCGATTTCTGTATCGATTGAGCCAATCCTGATCCACATTAATCTTCAACACTGCTGCCAAAATGTTATATTGCTTTTATGAGTACCCCAAAATCTAACAGGGGTAGACCTTAATGCTACCTCCAAAGCTAGCAACCTCTATTCTTCTGGTATTTATTTTTTATATTCATCAAGAAACATGCCTACATCTTGGATCTCATCATAATAAGGCATATCAAATACCTCAGAAGTGATGCAGTGAAGCGATTTTGTGGTAGATACTTCATATAACTTGTTCTGCCAATTTTACAGCTCTTCCTCAAAATCTGAAGTAGAGGAACTATCCTACTCATAGCCCAATTTTCCATCTGCAGTGGGATTAATCCAATCTTCCTCCTTAGCTATTATTTGATAAATGTTGTCGACATCTATGTCATAGTACTCATCCCAGACAAGCTTTATATAGCACACTCCTTCTAAGGGATCTAGAGGGGTGATGAGCCTCATATCATCTTTCTCAAATACCGTTAGTCTCCTTTTCAAATTGATGATCGCCAAATTATCAAAATCCTAGTCCAATCTGAGCAATGTTGAATAGGGGTTGCTATCATCTACAATTTCAATCACTTTGAAGTCTCCAAATGTTTAGAGTCCTTAAATATCTACTATGACGCCTGGTAACCTTCCAATAGGAACAATCTTCTCTTGGTTGGCCATTCTCAACTATATCGGCGATCATTACAACTTCAGTGTTCCCATTAACTCCCTTGTTTTCTTAGGTAATACGTTGGCATCCAATCCTAAATCAAGGATTACCTTATCCATATCATATTCCCCTATCTATGTAGTTAATCTCATTTCTTTCCATGTTCTCTTCTTGTGTCAATGTAAATTGTTCACTGCGCACAGATTGCTTTGTGACATTTCTTTATCAAAACAGGAGTCTATCGGCTCCTAGAGCCCTTCGACAATGCTCTAATGTCTCAATAACCTCATGCAAGTATCTAAAAATGACTTCAAAATATATGGGTCTAGTTCTTTCGTCGGAATAGACACTTTGTTGTTGACCTTCTTTGGTATTAACTTTGGCTGCATAGTAGATGTTGAAGCCCCAGAATCCAAGAAACCTCACTTTACTTCCATGAATGTTTATTTTCCCTTGTGGACACTGAACCCATGGGCCTTTTCTACAGTCTTTCTTACCCATGAAAAAGCAAAACACAAAGTCACTGAAGAAGCGCCTGATTTTGTTCCCTCTTCCATTTTGCATTCGATTTTTCTTGATTCTTTCAGATTGACCTCATGATTCACTGTACCACAAGATGGAACTTGGCATCAAGATATGCAACATAATAAGTTTGATCATCGAGTCTATTGGTCTATTAGTCTCTCTCCTTTAGATTCTCAACTTCACTTCACAGATTTAGAAAAATCTTCTACACAAATTTGAGAAGAATTAAGTCAAATATTTAGAAATAAAACTGTGAATGCAAAATTCACTTTAAAATTATAATTATTCAAACTGAAAATGCATGATCACACATCTTTGACTAATATAAATGAACTAAAATATCTTTTAAGGTAGTTGGCAGAAATTGGATAATTGACTCCAAAGTAGATTATGAATATGTAAGGGCTATATTGTTGAAGATCTTATCTTCAAATTATGACAATATTATATTTAATTTAAGCCAATTATCTTTTAAATCTTTGGATGAAATGATAGTAGCAATCCTAGCAGAAGAAAAGAGAATGAAAGCGGGAGACATTGAAGACAATTTACAAAATGGAATTGCACTTTTTTCAAAAGGGAAGAAAAAAACAGAAGTTTAGTTGAATGTTTCTACTGTTGGAGACAAGGACATACAAAACTGAATTGCAACATCCAAGCGAAAGATCTTTTGAAAGGAAAACTGAAAGAGTTAGAAAATTTAGTCAATAGATAAGATATATCAGATTCTATGTATGAAAATGCTGTAGAACCTGAGAGTGAAGAAGAATACACCCTTAAGCCTCCCAAACTCTTCTAAGATTTATGCATCTATATGCAGTCTTATTGGGTGGTGTGTGTTGTATTTTTATAGTGTGTTATTGTCTAAGTGTAATGTGAAAAATCAAATGAAGAACCAATTATAGAATAGATTAACATATTTTCAAATTGGTGGTTCTTGATGCATACGATGACACAAGAACATCACTAATTTGATTATGTATAATCTGTTGTAAGTTGGTTTCCACGTCGTGTGGAGCTAGGAACATGAGCTTACAGGTTAATTTAGTTATGTGTTTAAGAGGTCACCTTGTATAATTGACTTCTGAATACATTCAATACCTAGACTACCTTCCTAGATAACTCGGGAATACAACGGAAGGCCATGTGTGCAACAGATGGAGGTGTGTCCATAGGATGGTTCAGTATCAAGACTAGCCCGTTGAGCTCCAGGAGGTTGAAAAACGTCAATTTTGAAAATCACGTCAAAGATGGTCTAAAGTGGTTATGTCTTAAATGGATCGAGTGACAACTCAAAAATGTGTTAGTGAAGAAGGAGTGGTGTTTGCGAGATTTCAAAGTGGGTGTAAGTATCGATGAAGATTAGTCAGAAAAAGATTAATATTATTGTTGTAATATGTGTTTTCAATGTTTTCCATATATGCATTAAGGGAGGGTGTTGGAAGTAATGCTTCCATGTCATGTGTAGTTGTCATTAAGAGTTACGACGAGTCAATCTAGATGTTGATGTTTCCAAGGCATCAGTTGTAATCATGATCTAGATGTATTGAAGTCAGTAATTTATGTCTTATATATTTGTACCTATGGTGATTAATAAAAGTATCAAGTGTGTTTGGTTGTGTATTTAATAGTGCTCCCCGTTCTCTCTCTTTTCTAATAGGGAGTAATTCCTAAACTTCAATATTTGTACATACAACATTGTCCATTGGTGAGAAGATTGGTATTAGAGAAGCTACCTAATTTAAGGTACATTTCAATGGGGTGGTGCCATGAGCTAAGGGAATTAGAATTTGGGAGTGATGACTTTCCAATGTTGGAGAAGTTGGAGCTATTGGAAATAATACTGAGA
>APFE030371066.1:147100-158819 GCA_000404065.3 Pinus taeda | reverse complement strand
ATGAAAGGAACGTTTCTCTGCATGAAAGTGCGTGAACTTTGCTGCACTATAATTTATCATCTGAGATGAGTGGGTTGCCATCAAGTACAACATATGTATCATAATTCCAACAATATCCCCCTTAGGACTTGATGGCAACAACAACCAATCACTCTCCCCCTTTGACATCAAGGGAAAAGGGGCGGACTACCATACTCCCCCTGGGTACCTGCTGAAAACTCTGAATGAGCTCCCCCTTTGTATATGCTCTGTGTTGAAATGCTGTCTACAAAAAGATGTTCTACAAGAAAGAACATGACTCCATAAATTATAAGTAACCTTCCTATCATCAAGACTCATACATACATCCATCTCCCATCCAAGTGGGAATACACAAGATAGAAAAAAAATCATTCATCCCAGGCATAGTGGGGAAACCAAAATAGGTCATTACATGACCTTGATATGAAAAGAAGTACATGATATAGAGACAAGAACAACTATCAGCAGAATCAACCTTTAGACCAGCACACATTGATCTAATCCATTAGAAAACTCCTGAGAAATCAAACCAAGGACTTTTAAGATAATGCCAACAATGCATCATTAGAAGAATATATGCTCCCCCTGAACTTGTGCCAGATGATCTCTGATAGACCCATTCGACCCACATAGACCAGAAAATGTACGTGTATCCACCTGCGTACAATAGACAAGATTCAACAGCAGGATGATGCATCAACAACCCCCGGCTTCTGCCTGAGGTATTCAAATATCTCCCTAGGCAATGGTTTGGTGAGTATATCAACAACTTGTTCCTTGGAGGGAACATACTCCAATTTGACCTTTTGTTCCAGCACTTGTTCCTGGAGAAAATGATACTTGATTGGTATGTGCTTGGTCTTTGAATGCGTGACTGGGTTCTTTGAAATGCTGATTGCACTTGTATTATCACATAAGATGGAGATGGGTGGAGTACAAGTGATTTGAAAATCCTGCAAAGTTTGCATCATCCAAAGGAGTTGTGTGCAACAAGATGTAGCAGGCACATATTCTGCTTCAGCTATAGATAAAGCAATCGAACTTTGCTTCTTGCTGAACCAAGATACTAATCTGGAACCCATAAAGAATGCACCACCACTAGTTCTTTTTCTGTCATCCACGCTTCCAGCCCAATCTGCATCTGTATAAGCATGAAGAGTGAGATCTATATCTCTAGGATACCATAGACCATAATTTTGAGTTCCTTGAAGATACTTGAAAATTCTCTTTACTACCTGAAGATGAGTTTCCTTTGGATTTTCCTAAAATATTCCAATTATTCCCACTGCATGCATGATGTTTGGTCGGGTTCCTATTAGATAGAGAAGACTACTAATCATAGATATATAGGTTGGTTGATGCACTGCTACTGAGTCATCATTTGCACTCAGGCTGCATGCTGTCACCATTGGGGTACATACAGGTTTCGAATCCCCCATCCCATATTTCTTCAAGATCTGCTTGAGGTACTTGGTTTGAGATAAAAAGATACCACCTTCATTTTGTTGGATTTGTAAACTAAGAAAATATGTCAGCTCTCCAATCAAGGACATTTCGAATTCTTTCCGCATCACCAATGCAAAATTTTGACTCATAGCTTCTTCATTGCTGCCAAATATGATATCATCAACATACACAACAACTATTAGAAATTTTTCATTTTCAATTTTTATATAAAGATTGCTACCTGCTGATCCTTTTGAAAAACCTTGTTGATGAAGGTATTTGTCTAGAGAATAGTACCAAGCCCTTGGAGCCTATTTAAGACCATAGAGAGCCTTCTTAAGTCTGAATACAAGTTTTGGATCATTTCCAAGAATAAATCCATCTAGTTTCTCAATGTACACTTCTTCTAAGTCTCCATTCCGAAAGGCAGGTTTCACATCCATTTGAAATACTTTGAATTTTTGAAATCTAGAGAGAGAAAGGAACATTCTGATGGCCTCAAGTCTAGTAACAAGAGAAATTTTTTCTTCAAAGTCTATTCCTTCTTCTTGAGCATACCCTTTACAAACAAGTCTGGCCTTATTTCTAACAACTTCCCCATTTTCATTCAACTTGTTTTTGAATATCCATTTTGTCCCTATGACATTCTTATCTTTTGGTCTAGGAATCAACTCCCAAGTGTTGTTCTTTTCAATCTGCTCAAGTTCACCAGCCATTACTTTGACCCAACATTCATCTTTGCATGCCTCTTTTACAGTTTGTGACTCAGTGGAGGAGAGTAATGCTAAATAGCTTGAAGCTTCTGCTATTGTTCTTCTTGTTTGAATACCAGCCTCTTTCTGCCCCAAAATATGAGATTCTAGATGATTCTTCTGAACGTACCTGGATGGAGTCTTTTCTTCTATCCTTATCTGGTCTTCTAGTGCCTCATAGATCTCTTCTTCTTCATCATGAATCTGATTTGATGTTGATGGATAGTCCTCATCATCTTCAAAATCTTCAGACCTTACCTGCCTAGGAGTGTTTTCTTCTTCATCAACCACTACATCAATACTTTCAACAATTTTTCCAAGCCTTTTATTATAACACTTGTAAGATTTGTTGTGGGGAGAGCAACCAAGGAGAATGCCTTCATTTACTCTAGGTTCAAACTTGCCAAGATGTTCATCAGTATTTTTGATATAGCATTTGCTTCCAAAAATTTTGAAATATTTCACCGAAGGAGTCTCACCATACCAGAGCTCATGAGGAGTTTCAGTGTTATTCACCTGGACGTTTGTTTTGTTGAGAATAACAACTGCAGCAAATGCAGCTTCACCCCAGAAAGTTGTGGGAGTTCCAGATTCATCAAGCATAGCATGAGCCCTTTGTTGAACCGTTCAGTTCATCCTTTCCACTACTCCATTTTGCTGAGGAGTCCTCACTGTAGAGAATTATCTTCTTATTCCATGTTCTTCACAAAAATCAAAAAATTCATTTGAGGTAAACTCCCCACCTCTATCAGACCTGAGGCATTTAAGTTTGTCATCTAACTCGTTTTCAACCAAAGCTTTGAAGTATTTGAATTTTTCGAAGGCTTCATCCTTGTGCTTCATAAGTCCTATCCAAACTATCTTTGAATAGTCGTCAATGAATAATATGAAGTATTCTTCTCCCCGAGTTGACCTTTTCCTAGAGGGCCCACATACATCAGTGTGGACAAGCTCAAGTGGCGTGCTAGCTGATCCTTCCTTCTCAGGGAAGTTAGTTTCGGTTTGCTTACTAAACTAACATGACTTGCATATTTTATTGTCTGGAATTTTGATGTCTTGAAGACCATGAACTACCTGGTATTTTCATGCTTTCCTTATTTTTGAGAAGCTTAGGTGCCCCAATCTCCAGTGCCATAGCCAGTGTTCATCATTCTTGCTTAGATAGCATTGATGCTATCCTTCTTTGAATATGTATAAATTATTTGGAGTTCTTATGCCTTTGATCATTGTTTCTCCTGTATCAAGATCACGAACACTACATCCATTTGATCGAATTATTACCTCAGTTCCTTGATTGCACATCTGACTAACACTCAATAGATTATGCATTAAGCCATCAACATACATAACATTTCTAACTTTGACCTTTTCTTTCAATGGAACAGAACCTTTACCTTTTATGAGCACAGGGGTGTCATTTCCAAATGAGACCTTCTTCTCCTTTTCTAAGGCACTATATGACTGAAGTTTTTCTTTATCACCTGTCATATGTCCTGAACATCCACCGTTGATGTACGATTGATTTTCCTGCCCTTCCACATATAAGGCTATACCACATCTTTCTAGTTGCAGTTCTTTCATTCTACATGTTTTGGCACTTGAGGCATGTTCCTTCTGAGATGTTTGCCGAAACCTTCTCCTACATTCAGAATCTTCATGACTGAACTTGTTACAAATAAAGCATCCAATTTCATTTTCAAGGGCAGAAAAGTTATTGTAGGTCCTTTTTTTGATTCCAATCATGCTTCTTCGTTTTTGAGCTCCTCTAGTCATGATTGTCTTATAGGCAGCACATTGAGCTACTTTGTGACCAAATTTATGACAAGAGAAACATTGGCCATTGAAGAAACTCCTATGATTATCATATCTACCAGCCAGATGATTGTAGTCTCTATGGACATCGATTCTTGAGGCAAATTGAGAAGGTTTTACCTATGGCTAGTTGTAGCTTCTGTTCATCCTTAAAGTAGATTTCCCTCGATCTACCTGGTATTCTTTGTTCATTCTTGAGGTAAATCGTCCCTGATTTACCTGATGATCTCCGTTGGGCCTTTGCTTACTCCTCCTTGCTGCATCAAGATAACTTTTGGAGGTGGATGGTTTCTATGCTTGAGATGTTTCTTCATTATATCCCAGACCTGTCTTGATTAGGGGAGAGCACTACACATTGATAATCTCATCTAGAGTTTCAGATCCTTTAACAAATCTAAGATTAAGAGCTTTTGTTTCCTCAATCACTTTTCTAAGTCCCACAATTTCACATTCTATCTTTTCATGATGTTTTTCCCTTTCTGCCAGTTGAAATTGCAGAGTATCAATAATCATATTTTTTTCTTCTAAAAAAATTTTGAGTTTAGAAATCTCTTCATAAATACCTTCTTTATCTATAGCATCCATGAAATTGTCATCTTCAAAAGCCATTAAAAGTCTATAATTATTACCTCGTTCATCTTCATCACTATTTGAATGTCCATCATTGTCTTCATGAGTGTAATAGCTTTTCTTATTTACATTATGTTTCTTGTTCCATCTAACAGGTTCCTTACCTTTGTCAAGTTTATCCTTATGAGGACATCTGGTAGCATAGTGATCGACTCTTCTATAAACAAAGAATTTGAAGGGTAACTTACCTCTTAATCTTCCAGCACCCCGTTGAAGGTTCTTGACAAAATTTGATTCTTCCTCTTATTCTGACATATGCCATGACTCATAGTAATCTCCTTTACCTGAAGCCTTGAACGCAGCTTCTCTTATGTTTGATGGTCCTCCTTTCCTCATTTTGTAAGCAGTTAGAATTCTGTGTAGCCGCGACATGGTAATTTTTTGTAGATTCTCCTTTTCTTCTATAGCAGAAACCTTTGATTCAAACTTAGGAGACAAAGATCTTAGAACTTTTTCAACCACAACAACCTATTTTATTTCTTCACCCAAGTTTTTCATACAATTAACAATATCATCTATACGTAGGCAATAGTTAGCCACACTTTCATCACTGTACATTATGAGATTCTCATACTAAATTCTGAGGGTTTGAAGTTTTGATCATTTTACCTGTTCATCTCCTTCATAGCTCAGAACGATCTTGTCCCATATTTCCTTAGCAGATTTATACTGCATAACCTTGATGAATTCCGATTGAGATAGACATCCGAATAGAGTATTGACTACTTTTCCATTGGTTTCATATTTCTTCTTCTCAGCTGGATCTATTGAAGTTGTGGATGGAAATGTGTACCCTGTATCTATGATATCCTAGACTTCTATACCAAGAGATTGAAGATAGGCTATGACTCTTACCTTCCAATAGATGAAGTTAGTCCCATCAAAAATTGGTGGCCTGATCAATGCTTCTCTCTCATAGTTGCTCATAATGATAGATCTTCCTTCAAGCGATCAAGCTTTTTCTGAAGAAGTTGGCTTTGATACCAATTGTTAGAAATAATAGTGAGAGGGGGGGGTGAATTAGTATTATCAAACTCTTATCAATTTATACAAATATTTTCAGATCTGACAATTGAAACTTGCATATACCTTCCAAACTTATAATTCAATTTATTCTTCAGATGTTTGTCATTAATCTGTATGTCAGAACCATAGAATAATGAGCAGGAATACAAAATAGATAGTCACGCTAAGGAACACAAGATGTAAGGTGGAAAGCCAATGTGGGTGAAAACCACCTACTGCAATATGTCACTATCTTCTTTCAATTAGAAACTTCTTCTTACAATGATTTTGTACTGGTGCAGTCTTTTACCAGTATGCAGGCTGCAACCTGCAAAGAGTTACAACCCTCTCTCGATTTCCAGCTTCTTCTGGAAGGGAGCTACAACCGCCTTAGCTCTTGTACTAGCTAAAATACTAGTACGTAGGTGCTGACCTATAGAAGGCTACAAACTTCTCTTTTCTTCTATGGACCGCGTTTCATAAATTTTCAAACTGGATCCAAAACATCAAATACATGTGCATCACCCAATCTCCTTTAAACAAATAACCTCTCAAAATGTAGTAACCATAAAATGACACGAGTAGCCAGACACCAATTTAAACCCAGATCTTTGCAGACATAGATAAAAGACAGCTAAAATATATTTCAGGAAAGTTCTACAACTTCATCAAAGGAAACCTCCGGATATCCGCACTTCTGCTATGATGAGTCTGTGCAACTTCGCACCTACACTGTCTACTGTTCAGCGCACCTCTGCACCTGCTCCGCTGATTCAACTGTGCTCCTCCACACCTGCTTCTTCTCTGGTTCTGTGCACCTTCACACCTACTTCTTCTTTGGTGCTGCGCACCTCCGCACTTTACCTTTGTCGCTCCTGCACACCTCCAGATTTAGACAGTTTATCAGTCCTCAACCATATGACAAACTGTCGCAATCACAGATCCATTCATGCTTCAAAGGGATCTCAAATTTTCAGTAGATATAACTTATAATGCTCTAGTTTCTCCTTGATTCAGATTCAACTATTTCTCACCAACTGATTATCATAAATTCAGATCTTGCTCTTCTTAAGATTTTCAGCACAATTGTGATTAGCCAAATGATCTCCTTTCCTTTTTATAGGCTAGGCCTCACTCAAACCCATGGACCAAAACCATTGAGAAACAATACCACAGACCCAATACTTGGGTTCAACTCTTTTGGATGCAATACCACAGACCAAAACCATAGGATCAAAAACTATCGGACTAATACCATGAACCAAGGATAAAATTTCCCATGTGTGTGTGCTTTTCTTTGCATGCAAGTGCGTGAACTTTTCTTTGCATGAAAGTGCATGAACTTTTCTTTGCATGAAAGTCCGTGAACTTTAGGTTCGCACCTTTTGTGTGGTAGACCTGCGAACATATCTGCACTTTTTCAACGGTTCTCCTGCGCAACCTGCCAATGACCACATCTTTTGATCTGAGCACCTGCAGAACCAGAAAATAATTTTGCTGCACTATAATTTATCATCTTAGATGAGTGGGTTGCCATCAAGTACAACATATTTATCATAATGCCAACACTATCTTGTTGAAGTCTTTAATGAATCTCCTATAATATCCAGCTAAGCCTAGGAAACTTCTAACCTCTTTCACCTTTTGAGAATGTGGGACCCTTTGGATGATGACAATTTTGTTGGGGTCCACCTACAGTCCTTGTTGAGACATTGCATGACCTAGCACGATCCGTTCAGTCATAAAGAATTCACATTTTTCTAGACTGAGGGATAGGTTCATCTCAATGCACTTATCTAGAACTTTTCCTACGTTAGACAAACCTTCTTGAAAGTCAGAGCTATGAGTAAAATTATCCATGTATATTTCTACTGCATCATGAACCAATTCATAAAATATACTCAATACCGCTCTTTGGAAAGTGGCTGGAGCATTGCACAAACCAAAAGGAATGACCTAGTATGCAAAGGTACCCCAAGGACAAGTGAAAGTGGTCTTATCTTTGTCCTTTGGGCTGATTTGAATTTGATTGTACCTGATAAACCCATCTAGGAAAGAGAGAAACTTTTTCCTTGCTAGACCGTCTAAGACTTGATCTATGAAAGGTAAAGGAAAATGGTTATTTTTAGTGGCTTTATACAATTCCTGATAGTTGACACAGATTCTTCACTTACCATTTTTCTTTGGAATTAGCACCAAAGGATAGACCGATTCACTGCGAGAGATGGGACAGATGAATCCTGCATCAAGCAATTTCTATAGTTCTTCCTTAAAAATATTTTTAAGTGCTAGATTCATCCTCCTTTGAGGCTGCCTGATTGGTTTAAAATCTTCCTTGATGTACATATGATAAGTACATACTAAAGGGTGTACTCCCTTCATCTCCTTATAACTCCAAGCGAAGGAATCTAGATGTTTTCTCAGTATGCTACATAACTCCTTTTCCTGGGAAGTAGATAGGGATGTATTTATTTTCAATGTTCTTCCTTTACTGAACTCTACATTTTTAACATGGAGAGGAGTGGGGTTGGCCTCAAAAATATTAGTTGAGGGGTTGTTTTGGTCTCTTACTATGTCTTCTAATGGTGATACACTAGGAGGTGGATTCTGAATCAAAATTTCAATCATATCATCCTCATCTTGTGGTTTCCGCCCATGTCGATTTCTAATGTACAATGTGGTGCAGAATAAACTTCATCCTCATCCTCCTCCTCCAAGTAGAGAGGTAGATCATGTTCTAGCAAAGGTTGGGCAGGCGGATATAGGGTTAATTTCTTGGACATGTGCACATTCTTTATGCTCATGTTCCTAGCTTGGCAACTGATGTAGGCATCGGTTGTAGCCAACTAGGGTCTCCCTAGGATGAGAGGATACCCATTAAGCTTTTCCTTTGGCTCGGGAACTAAGAAATTAGCAGGGTACTATTAAGAATCAATGGAGACCATCACATCTTCCAAAATCCCCTTAGGGGTCATTGTGGAGCAGTCTGCTAGTTGTAGCACTGTCGTGGTCGTCCTCAAGGAGCCTTGGAGGTTAAGTTTGAGCATTGTTTCCTTTTTCATCACATTAACAATAGCTCCTAGAACAATCAAGGTATGTGGGCCACTGTGCCATTGGTGTGGACATCAACTATAAGGCTTCCAGGATCCAGATATTTTGGACAGATTATCTACCCCAACATCACGTCCGATAGTTGTCTTATGACATTGATGGTTGGGGCATCTCTCTTGCGCCTTCTTGGATGCCTAACGAAATTTTCTTTGATGAACCTATTTTAGATAGGCACACATTTTATGTCCGAGAGAAGTAGTATCTTCACAAGTAAGTGTTTCAATTCTCCCAAGAGTTCAGTCTCTTCTGGGGTAGGCTGGATTGTCATGGATAGTCTCTCAGGAAATTGGGATTTGCTTTAGGCTCACTTTCCTCTTTATCTTCCTCAACCTCCCTCGGTGGAGGCTGGCTATCTGGGAGAAATTTCCCAGATCGCAAGTTAATTTCTTGAATCTCCATATTATAAGTTGGCCATGATGGTTCCCCACTATATACCTGTTGAGTCTATCTATTGCTTGAGTTTGGATTTTGCTGGACAAGCATTTGGGGTTGCCTTAGTGGAGCAGAAGGTAACGGTTGTGGTTGGGAAGGTGGTGGTGGCAGAAGAGTAGGAACAAAGCTGTATTGGGGCCTCCACCCCTAATGAGATGCATTCCACTGAGGTTGCGATTGAGCATATGATTTAAATCAATGGGTGGCTAGTTGGGCATGATATTCAGATGTGAAGGACCAAGGATGAGGTGTGGACCAGGAAGGATGAGTAGTGGGGGCCCAAGAAGGTATGGAGGGGACTTGGTTGTTGTTGTAGTATGCCTGAGATGTCCCTGGCATCCCCTGCTGGTATGGTTTAGGTCCATGTGGCCTCCTTTGGTTTATGTAATAGATCTATTTAGTGACTCCTTCGGCCCTTTGGTATACAGCTTTAAGTTTGGGAAAGGAAGGGCACTTATCTGTAGAATGATTTTCTTCATAGACTAAACAAACCTCTATAGAGTTCAATGGGCATTCATTCCTAGGATGCCTTCTGGTGCATCTAGGACAGAAGATGGCCAAAGCCCTCGCTGCTTCCTCTTGGTTTATTTTGATATGTAAGGTATCCACTTGCATGGAAAGAGTTTGCAACATCTCACTCTTGAAGTCTTCCAACATGTTTCCAATTTCACCTTTAATGGACGAATTGGAGGTGTTGGGTTGTGTTATATTCTTTCCACATAGTTAACAGGGGGTTTGAGGGGTACCCATAACCCCACTTTATGGGGTCTAGGGTAGCGCCACGGAAAATTTTGGTTTTGGACCCTATGTTAGGTTGGGCAGACCCACCTATGGTTTTCTGCATGATTTTCGCACATGCTTTTTGGACGCGATGGTTTTCGGTCCATGGTATTGGATACGATGGTTTTTTTGGTCCATGGTATTGGATGTGATGGTTTTTTAGTGCATGGTATTGGATGCTTTGGCATGTATAAATATCTATTGTAACATTGAAAGGAACATAATGAAAAATCTAGCTGGTAGTCACAGTTTTCGGATCCAGGGGAAAATCTATGTGCATATGTGTTTTTATGTGATATGCTCTCACATTGTTTATTTTTTTGTGATTTAGAATTCATATGCAGGTAATTTCTGTACGGGGTTAAAACCTACATTTGGTATCAGAGCTATTTTGGCTTCAAGGGGACACCTTTGTTGCTGAGGGGTTTCGCTCGGGCCTGTGGTAGACCCCGTTCAGTGGGAGATCTACGAGATCCATTTTGGTGGTGAAAGAAGATGGCGAGCAGTGGAAAGATAGAGATTGAGAAGTTCAATGGTCATATTTTTGACTTGTGGAAACTCAAGATGGAGGATCTGTTGGTGGATAAAGATCAGTGGATCGTGGTAGATTTGGGTACTAAACCAACAGGAGTGACTGATGAAGAATGGAAAAAGTTGGATCGGAAGGGAAAGAGCACAATACGATTGTGTGTCTCAGATTCAGTATTGCTGAATGTATCAGGGGAATCTACGACGAAGGCTTTGTGGGACAAGTTAGGGACTTTGTACCAATCTAAGTCTCCGATGAATAAACTGTTCCCACAGAAAAAGCTGTATAACCTGAGGATGAAAGATGGAGACTCGGTGACAGAGCATCTGAATGCGTTTAATACTGTGGTAAGTTAGTTATCATCTATTGATATTAAAATTTCAGATGAAGATAAGTGCATCAGTTTATTATGTTCTCTACCAGATTCATGGGATAGTATGGTTATTGCAATAGGTAGCAATGCAACTGCTTTGCAGTTTGATGAAATAGTCTCAGCCTTGCTGATGGAGGAGATGAGACGGAAAGATATGGACAACCAGAATGGTGATTCTTTGTCTATATGAGGATGGTCCCATAACAGAAACAAAAATAATTCATCGAGTAGGAGATCTAAATCTAGAGGGAGATCTAAATCTCTAGGAAAACCTACAAAGGCGGCGTGCTGGAAATGCGGAAAGGAAGGGCACTTCAGAAGTGAGTGTAAATCTAAAGCTCCTAATAAAGGAAAGGGATATGATTATGCTCCTTCTGCAGAGGCGAAAACCACCTCAGATGAAGGTGGGGATGTGTACTTGGCTTCTTCAAGTACACATGTAGATCATGAGGCATGGTTAATTGACTCAGGTGCATCCTTTCACTTCACTCCCCATAGAGAGTGGTTCTGCGAGTATGAGAAATACGTGGTGGTGATGTCTTCTTAGGAGATGATAGGAAAGCTAGAATCATTGGTCGTGGAAAAGTAAAGTTGAAGTTGCAAGGTGGAAGGGTTAGAACCCTTCCGGGTGTTCTGCATATTCCTGCATTGGCCAGAAATCTGATTTCTGTAAGCAAGTTGGATGATGCAGGTGTAAAGACAGTGTTCGAGAAGGATACCTGCAAGATGGTTCCAGGAGCACTGGTATTGATGCGGGGAGTTCGGATTGGAACTCTGTACAAGCTGCAAGGTAGCACTGTTGTTGACGGGTGCAATAGTTCTATGGTT